>CATIWR010333431.1:0-14418 GCA_949677035.1 Omphalea diandra | reverse complement strand
TAATATTAAAATATATATATATATATATATATATATATATATATATATATATATATATATATATATATATATATATATATATATGGTTCGCCTTCCAAATCAACACATACTCCTCCTAAGAGACTTCTTTAAGTTTGCTCTAGGTTTTCTTTTAGGTGATGGATGCTAAAAGAAATCAAAATGTACGTATAATTTGGAGACCATCACTATATATATTATCTTAATATTCCTATTTTACCCGTCACAAAATAGGAATAGCCCTAAAGTTTTTATATATTAAAGGCTCTCACATTGTTTGATACATTAAAACCTAAATTATCAAAATCTTATTGGATCACTTTTAATTAAGCTTAATATTATTTGACAATCCATAATATATAAATATTTAGAAATAAGACCAACGTTGGATTTATGATCCAACAATCTCCCACTTGAGCTATATATATAATATTATAATTATGTATTATAAAATAATTGTATGAACTTAACTTTGCTATCATTTCTAAAATATATCTATAACCAATCCGGTCCATCAATCATATCAATATAGGATCGAAACAGCTTTCATTACATTTATCGCAACTTAATCTACTAATGGTTACATATATTAATATAATTGAATGACATGGATCATGATGTGGATGTGTAACATGAAAATTTCATGCAATATGATCTAAATATGTCTATTTCCAACTGGTCTACCTTAAACTTTAATGAAACCATACTAAAATCGAAGTGAAAATGAACCAAAACTTTATTTCTATAGAAAACAATTTTAAAAAATATTCATAAACTGAAATAACCATAAATGTCTATATTAAAAGCATCTAAAGTTACAAACTCCCATTAAAACTGAATGTCCTCAAATAACATGACACCTATACAAGCAGTATGTTCAAGAAATATCTTGGGAGGCAATCCCTTAATAAGTAGATCTGCAATCATGAAGTATATGCCAACATGCTTGATAGACAATTGTCCACTCTGAACTTTTTTCTTTAACAACTAGGAACTTGATGTTTATACACTTTGACTTTGTCGAGTTCCTGTTGTTATTGGAATACAAAATTCCTGATTGATTATCACAAAATAACCTAAGTGAACTTTCAATGCCATCCACTATGCGCAGTCCATTGATAAAGTTTTGTAGTCATATTCCATGATTGGGCACCTCATAACATGTTATAAACTTTGTTGCCATTGTAGAAGAGGCTATAAGAGATTGTTTGGCACTCTTCTAAGAAATGGCACAACCAACTAGCAAATAGATATAGCCCGAAATAGATTTCATACTATCTTGGCATTCAACAAAATCAAAGTCAGTAAACTCAATGATCTCTAGCTAATCCAACCTCCAATATATGACCATGTAGTCTTTTATTCTTTGCAGGTACTGTAAGACTTGTTTAACTGATTTCCAATGGTTTATTCCTAGATTGCTTAAATATTTGTCCAACATCCAATGACATATGCAATATATGGACGTGTACAAACCTGAGCATTCATCAGACTCCCTACTGCAGATGCATAAGGAATCTTCTACATTTCCTTTTTCTCAAAATCATTCTTAAGGCACTGATTGACACTAAATTTGTCTCCTTAGCCACAGGTGTGTCACCTGGCTTGTAATTTTGAAAGTCATATCTTTTAAGAACAGTTTTAATACATCCCTTTTGTAATAATCGAAGAATACCTAGAGAGTGATATCGATATATCTAAATTCCTAACACAAATGAAGCGTCACTAAGATCTTTCATCTCAAAATTCTTAGCTAGAAAGCTCTTGATTTCTTGCAATAAGCCTATATCATTGCTGGCAAGCAAAATGTCATCAACATATAAAATAAAAAATATATATATACTTGTTCTTACAAAACTTATGATATACATAATCATCAACCAAGTTCATCTCAAAATCGAATGAGATAATCACTTGATGAAACTTGAAATACCATTATCGAGATGATTGTTTGAGCTTATAAATGGATTTATTAAGTTTGCAAACCATTTTCTTTGGATCTCCCAACACAAAATTTTTTAGTTGCACCATATAAATTGTTTCATCAATGTCGCCATTTAAAAATATTGTCTTTACTTCTGTCTGATGTAACTGAAGATTGAAATGTGTCATTAATGTCATTATAATTCTGAAAGAGTTTTTCAAAGAAACTAAACAAAAAGTTTGTTCATAGTCGATGCCTTTCCTCTGTGTAAAGCCCTTTGCAACAAGACAAGCTTTGTATCTTTCCACATTGCCTTTTGAATACCTCTTGGTTTTAAATATCCATTTGCAACCAATAGGTTTCACATCTTCTAGCAATGGGATGAGATCCCATTCACTATTGTCCTTCATGGACTTAATCTCATCATGCATGACATCAATCCACTTTTGAGAGTTAGAACTTTCCATGGCTTAACAAAAGTTTATTGGATCATCTTCGGTCACTCCAATGTCAATCTCATATTCTTGAAGAAATACGATGTAGTCATCTGGCACTGCACTTCTTCTGTCTCTAGTGGATCTCCTTAATGGCATAGGTTCTTAAGGTGGTAGAGTTTGTTCTTCTTAAACAATAACTTGAACATGAGGTTCTTCAACATTGTCTTGATTTATCGTATCTTCAACAAAGTCAGGAATGAAATCCTGATCAATGCTAATAACGATTGAGGGAATATCAACACTTTCCTCTTTAAAGACAAGGTCTCTAACCGTATCACCCTCCACAATCTCGACATCCTTAAAGAATTGAGCATTTCCTGACTTAAAAATTAACTTAGTTGTGAGATCATAAAACTTACACGCCCTGGATCTTTTAGAGTATCTAATAAAATAACAACTCACTGCCCTTGAGTCCGGTTTCTTTTCATCAGGACTGTAAGGCCTTGCCTCGGTTAGGCATCTCCAAATGTGCAAGTGCTTTAAGCTAGGTTTTTTGTCTGTCCAAAGCACATAAGGAGTTTTAATAATTGCTTTAGTTGGAACCTTATTAAGGATTGCTTTAGTTGGAACGTTATTAAGGATAAAAGTTGCAGTCTTAAGTGTTTCTCCCCAGAGTAATTCTGGTAAGGTAGAATGAGAAATCATACTCCTCAATATGTCCTTGAGCGTCTTGTTTCGTCTTTCAGCAACACCATTCATAGTGAGTGAACTTGACATGGTGTACTATGAAACAATATTGTCTCTAGGAATTTAACAAATGGTTCTCGACTTTGTTCACCTGAACCGTCATATTTACCATAGTATTTGTCACCAAGGTCAGACCTAACGCTTTTGATCCTTTTGTCGAGTTAGTTTTCAACTTCAGCCTTATAACTTGCTACCACATCTAGTGACTGTAACTTTTTAAGAACATGAGATTGATATTAGAGTGATAGAAGATGATATAGTCAACTTTTGTCGAGCCATGGAAAGTTATAACTCTTAAAAGTGGATTGATGCCATGCATGAAAATATTAAAGCCATAAAGGACAATGATGTGTGGGATCTTGTCCCATTGCCAGAAAGTGCGAAACCCATTGATTGCAAATGGATATTTAAAACCAAAAGGGATTCAAAAGGTAATGTGGAAAGATACTCATATAATGAACAAAGATACGTAGCTTATATACAGACTAGAGAATCAGTTTCTACTTGCGCTTGAAAATAGAAGAGCCTAACAACCATTTGCAATGCCAATTTTAAAGCTTAGGTGAGTGGAGTGATTGTCATCCATAAAAGAAGAATCACTGTTAATTTTGAGTCCTTCAGTAAGGGGGATTCCAAATGTTAACAGCTTGCTGGTTAAAGCGAGAAGGCACATTAGGCTTGGTTGATGAGTCCAAATGGTAACATCTATTTTCTATTTAATGCCAAAAACTATGTAGCTATAAAAAAGGTAACCAACTACGCCAGAAAGAAGGGTCTCATGCAGTATATTTACAGGACATGCACTTATCAGCATGAAAACGCTTTGTTATTTGCTAATGAAAGTTGACTCAACCAAGTCTATAGAATGTGCAAGACCAACGACTTTATTCTGGCACTCTAGGTATTCATCATCAAGATCACTATCAGCAACTATACCTGCACTAGCTTGCAGGTCTGCAATCCATTCGCGACGTTTATCAGTATTGGTATACAAGTACATGGTGTTATAGTGAGCTCCGGTGGGGAAAACCATAGTCCCAAGACCTAATGCAAAGTCCATGTCACCTGTGAACAACACACCACCAAAGCCACCACTATATGGACCACGCCTTGACACCTTGAGCTGGTCTAGTAATTCCATTGCCTTTACCTGTAAAACAATTCCAAAAAAGTACATAGCAAAGTGAAAAAAAACAAAACTAGAAGCATTTGAAAGGCGATGTAATTGAATGAAGAATCATTAGCAGGGGAATCTTATTCGTTGTATGAGGATAAGGAACAAAGTTTAACAGCAGACCTTCGGTGCTCCACTAACAGTTCCAACGGGCAACGCGGCACACAGAGCATCCCAGCAGGATAGACTATCCTGCAATTTTCCTATAATTTACATCAAGGACAGGGGGTTGAATAGAACCATTGAGTAATTTAAAACATGTGCTTTTGCTAATCGACCAAAAGGAGAATACAGTCCTCTTTAGCCATATTCTTAGGGAGAATTTATGGCATATACATTGAGTGGAAAACTGCAATAGCTTGTGGTGTCCAAAACTAAACAGCATGAATTTAAGTCATACCCAACAACATCATCAAGATACAACAGAAAACAATATGTGATCTCAATCTATGGAATTACCAAAAGAAGCATTAACCAAAATTTGTGGTTGGTGAAGAATAGGAACAAAAACTACTAGATGTTGTGGAAGTAGAACAGGCAAGTGGACTTGTTCAGAAACAAGAATGAACTTTCATCCAACATTCAAACTACAACATTGAGAGAGCATAAATATTTTACGTAAAGTTTAATTTAGATACGATACGCATAGATTCTCACCGTAGAGCTTATGTGCATAACATCGGAATATCTTTCAATATTCATAAGCTTTTCTACAGTCACAGAACCATATTTCGAGACCTGCGTAGAAATTATAAAAAAACAAAAAGAAGTTTCACTTTGACCATCAAGCTACTTTCCCTCTAAAGTAACTTGGAGGATACTTTGTCCACTAAGTTGAAAATGTGGACCATGTAGAACGTTCACGTATGCCTATATATATGTGTGTTGGTATGAGTGAAAGAATTTAGAGAGAGAGAGAGAGAGAGTTGGAGAGGAACTATAAGAAGTGTAAGCTGAAAATGAAGAAGAAAAAGAAAAGAGGAATTATAAGAAGTGTAAGCTGAAAATGAAGAAGAAAAAGAAAAGAAAGTAAATGTTTGTCTTGTTGTTAGTTAAATCTATGTTTTTGATCTTTTACTCAAAATATTTTGTTTTGTCTTGCTCTCCAATTCCAACAACTTCCCACAAATAAAGAAACAATACAGAAAATAATTATGCAGAATTTACAATTTTTTTCTTCAAAAAAAAAACTTCAGCTGACAACAAATAAGAGGACAGGATAAAAAGATGAGAACTAAAATACCTGTCATTATCAGTTCAAGCACGTAACAGCAAATACATCCTCAGTAACGCATTGCTGCTGAGACAATAAAATACCATCCTCTTTGTATATATGCTGGCAATTGTAGGAAAATATTTTTGGGGCACAAACAAAACTAGAATGCTGATTATCTTAGATATCAATTTCCTAAAACCAATTACTTTCACATATAGAAAATGATTGGTGACGAATATTATAAAAGAAATCTTAATTCATACAACTGGCTGGCTGAGAGGTGAAAAATTCCCCTAGTTAACAAATATATTTTTGATGGCACTTGGAATAAAAATAATAAGTCAAAATTACAATAACAACAAAGACAAAGTAACTGAAAATGAATTAAATTATCCAGCTAAAATTGACAGAGAGATGATAAGAAATAACAATGCAAGTTTCAAGCTTTGACAAATGCAGAGAACATTTATAAGATCAGTTACATAACCTTTCCAACATCATTCCGGCCCAAATCTACCAGCATGATATGCTCTGCTAACTGCTCAGGATCATTGAGCAGCTGGATCTCCAACTTCTTGTCCTCTGCAGTTGTCTTCCCTCGTTTGGCTGTTCCAGCCAATGGCTGATTAACTATCTTATTCTGTTTAGCCAATGAAACAATAAAATAGACCATGAATGTTCACAATACTGATAGTCAAATGAGCACTCTAGTTCATAGAGATTCTCAACTTTTCTCAAGGGAAAAAAAAAAAAAAAAAAAAACCTATGAACGAAACAAGTCACTATAGTAGGAAATCTCATATGACACTGGTTAGAAATGATACTACAATATTGCACCTCTTTTACACATGTAAGCATTTCTGGACTAGAGGCAACTAGAATACACCCTCTGGCCTGTAAGAGCATATCAAAATTTGCATTACAAGAATGTGTCACAAATGCAAGTTCTGGACCACCCAAAGAACTGGTTGCATATATATAGTTTCAAAGAAGAAAGAACACACTTGCAAGTAAGCCATGTAAGGACTGGGATTGACAATTCTCAATGTCCTGTAAACCTCAAATGGGTCCGCAAATGTTCGCCGTTCAAAACGCTGGCTTAAAACAATCTGGAAGATATCACCTGCCAGAATGTGCTCTTTAGCCTTTTGCACAGCCTCCTTGTATTCTTCCTTTGTCATGTTTGAATTTGTTAATGAGGGACCAAATTTGCGAGTTTGTAAGTTTACAGCCCCTGTAGAAAGCCCTGGGCTAACAATATTCAAGAAAAAAAATGAAAATGAATTTCAGGGAAATCCAATTATATAATACAGCAAAAAATACAACAGCAACTCAAGGGTCAATATTCTGCACTCTGGACAACAATTGTTCTAGATGCTTCATTCCATGAGAGTAAGCATTCTCCACAGAGGTGTGCCTGTCCATCCTCACCCAGTGAATCAAGTGGACTTTCTGAGAACAAATAAATTCATATTAAGCATCTTAAAATACATTATTGCCTCATAAAAGTAACTGGATCTACTGATTTTTTTTTTTTTTCTCACACATCAACTGAAAACTTGACATGTTACAGAAATCTTGGGAAAGCTAAAATCAAGAAGGAGGGTAAAACCCTAGTCAACTAAACCTTAATCTGAACCTTCTGATTAGTTGGGTACATTCCCCCAATTTAGGGCTAGACCTATGGAATGGTCAAAATGTCATATGTCCTTTTTCACCTTACCCCAATGGAAAGAAATTATGTTATCAAATATACTGCAAAGCATTTAATTTTCCCTCATTTTTTTCTTCGATATAAGAATATGCAATAAACTTACTTAATCAATAATTTGCTTCTAAAAAGCTATTATTTACACATCCAGGCAGAAGACAAAGACTATCAGGTCTGGATGTAGTAGAAATGATTATGAAGAGTGTATATATTACTATACTAATACAAGAATACCTTCTCCAAATGATCAAAGACAATCACATCATCGTATAGGCTGAGGTGTATATCTGCCAGATTTCTGTCATCCTCAGGAGCCCTTGAAAATGGAAGCTTTTTCTTCTCAACATATCGCACTGTATCATATGAGAAATAGCCAACCCAGCCACCTATACATGAAAGAAATTATCAGCAAGAAGGCTAGAAGGATTGGTGTAGAAATGTCTACTCTATACCGATTGGGAATTATATAATAGATCTAACATGGAGAGAGATGAATCTCACTTGTCAAATTAGATTTATAATTCTAGAAGCAATCCACTAGTCTATCGGCCTAGAGGAAGAGTGGTTTTAAGACCAAAGGTTTGACAAGTATAGAGATAATAATTTAGACAAAAAATAAGCAAGGCACACAAAACATTTCCATTTCCAAACTTATAAAGCAACTTATGGAATTCATTTATCATGTTTATGCACAGGACCACTCTAGTAACCTGCGCATGTGCTTGCATGCATGAAAGAACATTGGACAATTATACCACAACCAACAAATTATTCAACATTATCTTAAGATTCTATATAACTTATTCCCACTTGTTGTATTTGGCACTGTTAAAGATTGCCATTGCTACTAAATACTAAAATCTACTGACATTTATATTATCTATGGCTGCAGTTGGAATGGTAACGAATAATTCCATATCCAAAATGATTGCTAGCACCAATATATATCTTAAGATTGTATATAACTTATTCCCACTTGTCGTGTTTAGCACTGTTAAAGGTTGCCATTACTACTAAATACTAAAATCCAATCACATTTATATTGCATTCTGAATGGTAATGAATAATTCCATATCCAAAATGATTGCCAGCACCAATATATACCTTACGATTCTATATAACTTATTCCTACTTGTCGTATTCAGCACTCTTAAAGGTTGCCATTACTACTAAATACTAAAATCTCCTGACATTTGTATCATTTATGGCTGCATTCAGAATGGTAACGAATAATTCCATATCCAAAATGATTTCCAGCACCGGTAACTCCAAAATATCAGTTTTTTGTGATCTTGTCTGGTCAGTCCAGATTGGAACATTATTTTCCTTCCTTTTCTTTTCATTCATACCTATCATGCAGGTAAGTGAAGTCTATGCAGGCATTAAAAACTTACCATAAATTGCCTATGATCAAGTTGATATATATCATATTTTTGCATCAATAGAGATTATAACATAGCAAATCAAGTTGCATTAAATTATGTTGACCATACCAAGTTCCACACATTAGTGGTCAAAGGCTCAAATCCAATTACTCTTTACCTCATCTGTTATCGGGGCATAGAAAACTAAGCAGCCAATCCATAGATGGAAAACATTTGATAAGATAATCTGATTAAATTATGAATTGAAGAACAAAAAAAGAAAAAAAAGTATTATGGAATATTTAACTCATCCAGTTAGCTCCTTACCACAAAAAGTTTCTGGAAGTTCAGTAATAATTTGAGGTTTCCATCCCTCTGAACTTTTCCTTGGTACGGTCATTGGATCTTCAACAAAGTCTACAGTTTAAGAGCCTTCTTCATGATCCATTATTGTGACCTTATTTTCTTTGGCCACAACTTCAATCATTGGCTGCGCTCCAACCACACTGTACCGACCCTGAAGCCATTAATTCTGCATTAACAATGGCATATGGTATATATAGAGGCTAAATGCAAAACAAGAAAGAATGATCAATTCTTACAACACTTGAAGCATAAAAACCAGGCTCTACAAAAGAAAGCTCGGAGCCTCCCTATCATCTTCTTTGACTAGGCACCGATAAGCCGTAACTGGAATCAGCTGATCAGAGAATATACAAGTGTGGAGTGGTATTATGTTTCCATGCTTAGCAGCTTCTGCAAACTTGGTTTCATCAGCAACTACAAAAAGATCAAATCACAACAGTAATCAAACTTTGAGGTAAGCAAATTAATACAAAATTTTCAAAATTAAATAGTAAATTTTGGTTAACTCTAAAAGAGCTAAAAGCTATCATTAAACTGATTCCATTTATGTCTAAATAAACTATTTAATCAGTTGAATAATTTTTCTGCAACCAAACTAGCATCAAAAAATGAGACTAAACTTTTATGCAAAAAATTTTATGCACACAGTCACTCATTTCACACTAAATTTTCCACTGATAAAATAGTAGTAAACAAAAATCGGACAAAATATTTCAAATTTACCAGCTTAACATAACATAACCACTAGAATGAACTGAAGGTTGCATGTCTCTTTAGCTGAAAATCTTCATTAAGTAAATAAATTTAGAGAGAGAGAGAGAGAGAGAGCATTTTCAAGCCCAAGTTAAACAATAATTTTTTTTTCCACCTCTTCTATTAGATACTAAACACAAATTAATCAAAATATTAGCAGAGAATCGCAAAACATAAATTTTTCTTTTTTTTTTTTTAAAAAAAAAAAAGCAGAGGATTTCAAATTCGCATTTTCTTCTTCCTTTAGAAAAGTTGTAACATTATAGCACCGTGCTCAATTCAAACACAAATTAATTTCTCTCTCTTCCCTTTCTTATCTTTTCTGGCGTTTTCTCAGCAACCAAACAAACTAACGCCACGACTAAAGAAAAGACAAAAAAAAAAAAAACCTACATATCAAAAATATCAGCTAAATACCCTTAAAAAAAAAATCACATTTCTCTTGTCGGTTAGCAAGGAGGAGAGAAAACAATAAGATCATTTAAGCACGCGCTAAAATTCACATGCAGCATCTCCATCTCTTTTCTTTATTTATCTTTGTTCGTACAAATTTACCTAAGGAAGAGTAGGAGAGGGAAATGCAGTTAAGCGGACGGACACAAGACAAGCAGCGCTGCAGCCTCCACGCGGCGGTGGAAATGCAAATGCCAGTGGCGACGGGAAGCAGAGGAAGGCCGCGAGAGAAGGCTACGAATTTCATTTTCCGTACAGATTTTGTTTTCAGTGTCTGGTAGCAGAGAAAAAGAAAGACAATAAAACCGCTCCTCTTACTGTTACTTCTTCTTCTTGTTCTGCTGCTTCTTGTGCTGTCTGCGCACTCGCCTATCAATTTCTACTCTGTAAGCAGTTTGTGTCGCTTGTAGGTGTGGGCCCGGTGTCAGTAACAAATATTGTCTTATGCCACGTTTGCTATGGTGCGGAACGTATTAAGCTACATTTGTACTTTAGGATGGGAATAATAAATGCTATTAAAGCGTCACTTTCTTTTTTCAGAAAAGGATCCACTTTTTCTATAAAAAAAAAATAATAAGAATTTTAAATTTTGCTCGGCATGTTAAGGATTTTTTTTTTTTCTGAGTTAGTTCAAATATAATTATTTATGTTGAGTTTAATAAATTTGTATTAAATTATTTTTCTATTCATCACATTCTAATGTATTACAAAAAAAAAAAAAAAAGAAACAGACTCTCTTTTTTTTTTTTTTTGAGAGGAGACTCTCTTATTTAAAACCAATGAATTGCATTTTTTTTTTTAAATTGAGTAATGTCCACCATGTTTTTTTTCTCTAGTTCTTACTCCTTTTCTAGAAAAAAAAAAAAGGCAAACTGTCAATATAATATGATTTTTAAATATAATCAATGGTCTCTTCTAGTTCTTTAAATATCAAAAGAATAAGATTTATATTTCTACTTTTTACGGAATTTATATTTCACTGTTTAACTATAATTAATTTTCTGAAATAATAATTAGTGTCTTAGTCTAATAATAAAGCGAAATTATCTCAAAATAAATGTCAAAATTAGTATCTCACCAATGTAACTTTTCTTGTCCGATACTTAAAAAAATTATTTGAAGTTATATATAAAACTAACCCTATTAATTTTCCTGCGTTTCAGTTAATTAATTAGAACTCAACAACATAACCTCAAAATTTTGAAGAATATCGGTAAGGAAAAAGTTGAATGATACTTACGCTAATGATTAATTAATGTTGTTATATACATTTTAAAAATATATATAATTTATGAATTATTTATAATAATTTTATCCAAAATAAAAATTATCTAAAGTAATAAATAATTATATATATTATCTAAATATTTGAAAATATACTAATTATAACATTGTAATATAATATCATATACGATACTATAGTGTTCATATTTATATGTTATATTCAAAATTTTGAGTCAAACATTTTTACACCTTTTTGAAGATAAGACCAATCATGTTTAAATTTTTTATATATTATATTAAAATCTCTGATTAAGTATTTTTACACTCTTTTAAATATGAGACTAATCATATTTAACTTGAGAAGCTCTTTATAGCAAAGGTCTTTCAATAAATATGATTTTAAAGTTTTAAATTTTTAATTTTATCAAAAGAACAACTTCAAACTCAGCCAATTTATCCACTTTATCAACACCATATTAGTAAACTAAATCCAATTATTAATAAGAGTGGTCAAAAGCATAACAAATCATATACATTTTATCCTTTTCACATTTTTACGCGGAAACCTTAAAATCCACCCCCCCCCCCCCCCCCAAACTCCAAAATTCTTATTATCACCACTTGTGGAAGAAACTCAAAAACTATATTTATCAACATCATAAGATAAAGAAGCCATTTAACATCCTAAAAGAATAATGAAATTACATATATATATATAGGGCCCCAAGCCCCTCCTACTTAAAAAAAAAAAAAAAATTAAGATAGATTTTAAATTTTTTTAATTCCTTAATTGAGCTCCACCTACCTTTAATATTTCAATCCCACCATTCTCCAAAATTACAAATAAGTGTTTTGTTTTGAAAGTTGGATAGTCACATGAGATCTTTATTTTTTTTACGCATTAAATTCTTTAATATCTTAAAGAAGCTTTGTTTCTTAAAACTAAAAGAAACAAAGTCTCTTTTTTATACTCTCACTTTCTAAATTAAACAAAAACGATGGATGGAGCAGCCACCAAAAGAAAATAAAACATTGTTAGAAAAAAAAAAAAAGAAGAAGAAGAAGAAGAGAAATACTTTAGGTATTCTTTTTAATTCCTTTTCTTTTTAGTTTTTTCTCCAAATTTTTTTCTTTTAAATTTCTATTTTACATTCTATATTTCTAAAATTCACTCAACATATTTTTTTACTTTATATTTTTCTTTTAAAATTAGAAATTAATTAAATTTTAGTAATTTATTACATGGATCTATGATTATATTTTTGTTTAATTATTAACTTGAAATTGTATTTTTCCTTTTTGATTTAGTAGTAGCCTATTTGATGCAATAAGTTAATAGTGTATTTTCAACCATGCAATTGAGTTGATGACCTAGAAATAGAATGGTACTTACTAATTCTTCTTATTTGCTATATATGGAAGCCTATTTGATGTTATGAGTATCATAATGTAATATGTAATTGAGGTGCAAGTTATTTTATTACATAAATATATGATTATATTTTTGTTCAAATATTAAATTAAAATTATTGATTCTATTATAGTTTATAGATTGCGTAATTGAACTTATAATGCAAATTATAAACATGATCTTAATTTTGTACTTTTTAATGAATTTTCAGGATTGATTCAGATAGTAGATGATGAAGAACCAAACTATTGATTTTTTTTCTTTAAGAAAAGGAATTCTCAAGCTAGAACATCTACTTCTCATCCATTGGATCCAACTGAACCTTCTTTAATAAACAATGAGACTCAAATCATTGATGATGAACCTTCAATTAAAGCTCCATTAATGGTAGATGAAGTAGACATAAATTATTTAGAATGTGACCCTGGAAAATGACTACAAATATGAAGTTCTCCTATAAACCAACAAGATGACAATCAACGAGCTTATATTAAAGTGGGCCTTATCAATATATAATGTCAAACTATCCTTTTGATAACAAAACATGTCGTCATTTTCAAGTTTTTTGGTTTAACATGCTATCGTTTTCAAGCTTCTTGGTTTAAATTATTCTCTAAATGGTTAGAATACTCTCCAAGCAAAGATGCATCTTTTTTGTCTTCCATGTTTTTTGTTCACTAAACCAGATGAACACTTTGGATCATGAACATTTATAGTTGAGGGGTTTAGAGCATTGAAAAAGATTAATGAGGAAAAAATTGTGTACTTTTATCTCATGTTGGAAAAGATCATAACTCTTTACAGAGAAGAGCAATCATGCATTCTTGGGATCTAATGAATCAAGCACAACATAATTATAATGTTATTGAGAAGCAAACTTTCCAACAAATTGCCAACAATCGATTGATATTGAAGACCTCAATAAACGTTATTAAATGGCTTACATTCCAAGGATGTGGTCTACGAGGCCATGATGAAAGCAAGGGTTAAAAGCCAGGTAACTTTCTTGAATTGGTAAAGTTGCTTGTATCTCATAATGAACATGTGTCTTCACTTATGTTAGATAATGCTCCTCAAAATGTATCTTACACATCACATAAGATTCAAAAGTAGATATTGCAAGTTTTTGCAAATAAGATAAGAAATGTCATTCTTGATGGGATTGGTGAATCAAAATTTTGTATTATTATTGATGAATTAAGAGATAAATCTAAAAAGGAACAAATGCTATTGTTTTGAGTTTTGTGGATAAAGATGGATGTGTGAAGGAGTGATTTTTTTTTTATTTAGTTCATGTTTCTGATACAACTTCATTAACTTTGAAGAAAGAAATATTTATTATTCTTTGTCAACATAATCTCAATGTGTGAGATATTTGTGGCCAAGGATATGATGGGGCTGGTAATATGCATGGAGAGTTGGCTAGTTTACAAGTTCTTGTCACTAATGAGTCTCTTTATGCTTATTATATACATTGTTTTGTCCATCGCTTTCAATTGGCTTTGATAGTAGCTTCTAGAGAAGTTATTCCAATCCATCAATTTTTTTCAAGTTAATCATTGTTATTAATATTATTGGTTCTTCTTGTAAATGACATGATCAATTACAAGTCAACCAAGC
>CATIWR010333262.1:0-40161 GCA_949677035.1 Omphalea diandra | reverse complement strand
TGGGTAGAGGCTATAAATACCTCACCAAACAGATGTAAATGCAAGAGAATTAATAACTTCATAACCAAACTCTTGCAATTTTGCTACTCAATCTTTTCTCTTCTTTAATTGATTGTTTGGTGTGAGCATAAACACCATTTGTAAAGGTTGTAGTGTTAGCTTGTTAAAACACTCTAGAGAGGTTGTTGTGTGAGCCTGAAAAACACAAGTGTAAAGGTTGTTGTGTGAGCCTCTAAAACACAAGTGTAAAGGTTATTGTGCCAGCCTTAGAAAACACAAGTGTAAAAGTTTGGTGTAAGCTTGAAAACACCATTGATAGTTAGTGGAATACCCAATTACTGAGAATTAGGGAGTAGATGTAGGGTCGATTATACCCGAACCACTATAATTTGTGTCCTCTACTCTTCTATTTTTAATTTTTACACACCAATTCAACCCCCCTTTTCGGTGTTAAGGGCCAACAATTGTCATCTTATCCACTATACCTATTTTTACTAAGGTTTTGAACACACCCGAAGCTAGCCTTTTTACTATCATCATAAGCTTGTATAACACTATCAAAAGCCTCTTAATCTTTCTTAAACAATTTAAACTTGTGCAGCAACTTTGATGAGTAAATTTTTATCCCAGATCCATCGTTAACCATCACATATGGCGTGGGTCTCCTCTTCACCTCGGGTCGAATGAACTGGGCTAAGTTGTGATCTCTTTTTTTTTTAGTGGCAGATCCTCATTCGAGAAAGTGATTTTACCCTTATAGTTACTAATGTAATAACATACTTTGGACTGGCATTGCTGTAAATGAGCAAGCTGGATAAAGCTTCTACCATAGCCCTTTTACGCTCTTGAGAGATGATAAGTAGCTCCCACACACTAATATGGGCAGACATTTTCTTCAGCTATTTCATAATAGGATTATCATCCTCTTTTTTTCCTTTATAATGAGTTAATCTGCCCTTTTCTCAATTCTTGATTCCTTAAGGGCTTCCCTATCAGGGTAGTACTTCCCACTACGAGTCACATGGCTCAATTGCTCAAATTCTTTTTCTTCATCACTCTCCTTCTATAATTGGATCATTCTCCTCCTTCACACCTCTTCCATCTCCTCATTTAAGCTTTTCCATGGATTGATAATGCTAACAGCTAGACCCTCTCTTGTTGACCTCCTCAGTAATAGTAATAACAAATTCTTCAAGAATTCTAGAATCTATCATGAATGTCCCTTGATTTGGGGGATAAACATTACAATAGTTTAGGAGAGGGTTCCCTCAAATACTAGGCCTTTTAAAATTTAGTGGAATAATCATCTTATTATCGATTAGATCTTGAATCTCATACCTTAGTTTGTAACAGTCATTAGTGTTATGACCAGGTTCTTGATGAAAAGTGTAGAAAACATTGGCTTTATACCCTCTAAGTAGTTGATTCAGAGGTGGTCTCAGTGCCAAAGGCTTTAACACTCCATTCTTCTACAACCTTTTAAATGCCTTAGATAGAGGCATCCCCGAATCAGTAAACTATCTTGGCGCTCTTACTGCATTGACATCAGCCATCTTGTTTCCCTCGGTCTAAGGCTAAGACGAGGCATTTCTTCTTCCCCCATACTATCTTCTTTACTCATATTCTAACTCTTTAGCTTACAAGCCTGCTGCTATAAGGTCTTCAAAATTTCTAACCAACATTCCTCGAACTCTAGCCCTAATACTAGGCAAAGCTCCTTGGACAATCACCCTGACTTGCTCTCTCTTTGTAGGCCTTGTTGTAGCTTCTAAAGATGCCATCTTTCATCTCCTGATGTAGTCATTGAAGCTTTCACTAGCTTTTTACTTCAAAGATTCTAAGTCTTGCAATATGACTTCTAAACCCGAATTACAAGCACAATGCCTCTCTAAAGCTTCTATAAACTCTTTCCAGTCTTTCTTGATAGTTTTGGTTGATTGAAATACCATATCTTTATAGACCCTTCCAATGATAACTTAAAAAGTTGTAACATGGTATCAGTTAGAACCCCAATGCCTTCATGATTTGCACATATGAAAGGACATGATTTTTTGCATTTTGGATCCTCATGAATTTGGGAAGCTCTAGCATATGGAAGTTAACTAATAGCTTCTCAAGTTTACAAGTTAGCAATTCCTTAATGTTTGTTCCCCTTTCCAAACCTTTAGTACCTAAGGCCATATGCATTTTCTCTAACTATTTGTCAAAGTAATCAAAATGGGTGTTATCCTTCTCACTCTCTAAGGGTTTGTCTAGAATGATAGTTGAACTTTTCACTTCTTTGGCAAGCTTGCTTTCATGGCATTTTTTCACCTTAAATAGATTATCATAGATCACTACAAGTTAGGGCACTTCCATTAGTGCTTTCCTTTTATCAGTTCTATTAGTATGGTCTCCCTCTTCTTTAGAATCTCGTTAATACGCTTGTTTACTTCTTCAACAATCCTCTCTTCCATCTTGTGGTTAAAGCCAGCAATCATCTTGTCTAAGATCTCTGATTGTATGGTTAGCACAATGATTGGGTCAAATTTCTTGCTTAGACTCGAAGTCTTACTCTTTCTGGCAAGTCAATTGCCCTTTCTCTTTTACGAAGGTTTGAATAGAGCTATGATAGTTGCAAGACAAGGGTTATCATATGATGCATGAATAATTAAATGATGCATGTATGCTTGTTATGCACAAATCATTTTGCAAAGGATCCTTCTAACCTTATTCCTTACACACATAAGGTCTAACGGTTCTTTCCTAAGTAAGGTCTCATTCTTATAGCATTAAGGGGTAAAGAATACATGAGGTTGCCTTGAACCAAAAAGAGTTAGTATTGAAAGAACATATACACAAAGATGCTAAAAGGATGAATTCTTTACATAATTTAAAGAAATATGTACAAGCAAGGAAAGAAATCCCTTTAGCGAGAAAGGGATATACATAGAAAACATTTACCTAGCGAAAAAGGGGGAACACATAGGTATTTACATATGGGAGATAATTGCATTACGAGGAATAAGGTAACATTCTTAGTTAAATTAGGGATACCTAACCATATTTTTTAGGATCTTTCACTTTTTTTTAAAGAAATGCAAATGAGTGAGGTACCCTATTTGAAGGCACTATTGGCTCCTACATGCGCCTAATGGTTGAAAGGGTTATTGTAGTTGATGGCTACCACAAGCTTGGGGGGGTGATTTTTATGATCCCCCTTTTGATAGACCTAAAGGTACTAGACTCATGAGTGATGAATCCTCCTCTCAATCTCTTATGCTCGAATGGAGCTTAAGTCTCAAGTTTGGAAAACCATTGGTTTATCTAAGGGTAACCTAGTACTTATGGTAAAGTGTAAAAGCTATATGAATGCAATGGACTTAGTCAATAATAGATTTAAAATATTTAAAATGAACCAGAGATTGAACGTGAAGTCAATTTTAGATCCCCAAAGGAGTCTCCACTATGAGCGCCTCGTTGATTTCACTTGAATAAGTGGAATTTTGCTTGCAACTCCATTACCTTATCAATCAATAGGGGATCCTCAAGATGTGGTATGCATCTAGATCAGTGGGGGATCCTCTTAGGCCTTCCATGATTTCAAAGCCTTTAGTCCAAAGTGAAGGTCATTGGAGGACTAAGTACGGGTCAATACATTAGTAGCATACCTGGGAAATGTGGAGTCACCATCCAATTTTGGTCAGTACAAGAATTTGAAGAAGGCAAAATCTAAGCCTAATCTAAGTTATTTAAAAGGTTTATTTAATCTTTGCCCCATTAGAGATTAGGTTTGAAAATTAGATACAACCTAGGGAAGATGTTAGACACCCTCAAACTGCCCAGATATTGAGATTCGGCCTTCTAACATCTTTGATTCACTTTTAATATTTTAGCTGAGTCATTGATTAGTCCAATTAATGGCCCTAAACATACATCTCAGCATGATCCATTTAAACAAATCAAGTCATTAACTTCAGGGGCAAAGGGTCATGTATCATGGCAAAGGGGGTTTGGCATGCATTATCACCTATCCACACATAACATATTAGAGAAGGGAGGGGATCATGTGACATGGCATATAGGGTTTAACATGTAGTACCATCCATCCATTTACACATAATCATCCATAATCATGTAGGATTAGAATCAAGACCAATTTCATGGTCTAACTCAAGTAATAGGACCTACACTCAAAGGAAAAAGAACTAATTATAAGTAATAAGAGGGAAGTAAGTAAAAAAGCTAAAAGGAAAGCAAATACGGTCCATAGTAATTGGCTTACCATATTTGTAAAGTCAAGGTTCCTAAACATACATCTAAGTCTATAGCATCACATCCCCACATCACACGAGCAACATTAAACATTAATAAGTATAAGTATTGTGGAGAGCAATAAGAGTATTATGGACAACAAGAATTGTAAACATGCAATACAAATCCTAATAGGGGATCTTTAATGGTCTAAGTCTAAAACCATCACAAAAGGAGTTCATGGGATTAATGAATCCTCCCTTTCATTGCTCACTAAGAGCTAGGCATCCACAAGCATTATTAACAATAAAAAAAAAGGTTAGAATGCATATTAACAAATGAGAAGTTAAGGATAAAAAGTGTATCAATAATACTTAGGAATGCATAACCAAAAGATGTAAACAAGCATAAAATGACTCTCAAAGTCCTAGAAGTGACTAACTCCTCACTTGATCACTATTAATAGAAGATCAAATTAAAACCTTAACCATCACACTAAATCATAAATAAAGGAACATAAAGCATTGTATGAAAGAAAGTTGTGAAATCACTTTAAAAACACTTTTAAGTTCCATTTTTGACATGAATAGGGATCCTAGGATGTTTAGTCTCCCTTATTCTACTACTAAAACATTGAAAAATTACAAAAAAAAAAAAAAGGTTTTTGAAAAAGGTGAAATCCAAATAGGGAAAGAAAATTATCTTTTGTGAAAACTGTCTGCCAATCAAACTGAGCTATACAGCCCAATATGAGGGTTGTACAACCATTATTTCTGGGTTTTGAAAACAAAGAACAAAAAGAAAGGGAAGAAGAAAGGGGGAGAAATGATAGGTTCTTGGATGCCTTTATGTATTTTTGTGCCCTCAGACGCTCACAAGTTTAATATTTTCCTCTAAAATTCTTAGGGAATATACAAAAATAAAGAGATTAGGTCTAGTTCTACCTGGGAATGAGCTGAGGTGAGTTAAAGGTTTAGGGTTTCTATGTTTGAGAGTGAGTTTTGGCAAAGTTTTGTTAGGGCTTCCAAGCCTGTCCCTTGAATCAAATGAGAGGGGTATTATAGGTGTGGGATAAGTGCACCAAACCTTAAAAAGGTTTTGGTAATACCATGGACACATATAATCACAGAGGGGGAGATGAATCTCCTAGAATTATGGTTTACACACAAGTTATATGGCCAAGAATGGGATGTACATCCATTTGTCAGGGTTGTGTAACTCTAAGGCTTAAATAGGGACCGATTCAAGAATATTACAAGGGTTAGGGCTTAAAGGGGCCTGTATAGCCCTACTTTGTAGGTTGTACAACCCACAGGCTCAGGCTTGTAGATTAGGCTATAGTTATGGGCTTGGCTTTAGGCTTCTCTAAGGTTTTCCAAGGTCCATATCTCTTCTTTTAGCATTTCCCTTTGTATTCTGGGGAATATATTAAGTAAGTCTCATCATCAGGCTCTGTATCCAGAGGTCCAGAATTTGATAGTTATAACAAGATTTTCTATCAAACGTTTAAAGATATATGGCTAATTTATTCCTAACGACTATATGGTGGTTGAATTCTATAAATATGCCACTAAATGGTCTTAAATGCAATAGAATAGCCTTTTGTTGTGTCCAAACTCTTATAAATTGATTTCTCAAAGCCTCTATCTTTATTGATCTTATACTTTGGTTATTGTGGTTGTATTGATTACTTTGTAAAAGTTTAGTGTGAGCCTAAACACTCGTAATGGAAACTTAAAAGTTAGTTTGTTTCAGAAAATTAATTATAAGGTTGTGTTAGCCTTAAACACAAGTGTACTTAGGTTGAGTATGAACCTAAACACTAGGTTGGGGTTTGATATTATAAAACACTTAGTTTACCTAATTAGATCACTAGGGAGTGTAAGCAAAGTTAGTAAATACTCAAACCACTATAAATCTTTTGTGTCTTGATTTCTTTCTTCACTTTTTTTCTCTCTTAGCTACCTAATTAGCCTAATAATTTAAATTTGTCACTAATTCGACCCCCCCCCCCCTATTTTGACGTACAAGGACCAACACATCATTTACTAGCCACCATTTCCTCTCCCAAAGACTTTGCTAGCTTGCTATAATGGATGAGATTTTCTCTTTATACTCACATGGATACCTTTAGAGCTCGTGCTCAAAGTTTTTGGCAACAACTAAGGTTTACTATAACCATGTCTTAATGGTGAAGGCTATAGAGGAGATCATATATAAAAGTTGAAGCTTAAGAGAAATAAGAGTTGATTGTGTTGGTTTGGTTGTTAGAGAAAATATTTACACCTATGATTTAATAAACCTAGAATTGGAATTATGGAAAATCTAAACCATGAAAATTATATCATTATTCTCCATCTAAAATTCATGTGAAACATTTTTGCTTAGGATGATGTGTGTGAAGAGTTATGGCTCCTTCATTAGGGCTGATGCATAACATGCTAAAACCTCCTCGGTCTGGCTATTTTCATATATTTTGATGACCTTATGTGTTGATTTAGACAAAGTGTAAAAAATGAACTTCATAGGTCTATATCCACTATAAATTCTTATAAAACATTTTTGCTTGATTTGTTGTGTGGAAAGAGATATTCCCCTTTATTGTGACTGACCCTGAACCTAATGAAACTTGTTTAATTTCTTAATTCTATTTTCCAAGAATTTGATGGATAGAATGGGAATTTGGTGATGTTCCAAAACATCATATTTGTATAGTTATGTCACATATACATGCCTATTAAACATTTTTGCCAAATATACTATGGGTGAGGAAATATTGTTCTTTCATTGTGACTAATTCTTAACATGTTGAAACCTGCTCACCTTGAGATTGACTATTTATTTTAGTGACCTTATAGACTAAATTAGACAATGTGTTAAACATTATAAATGTTCCTTTCTGTGTTATGTAGCTGCTAGTAAATTATTTTTGCAATTAGTTTTGTACATTTTGAGATATGCCTAAGAATGTAAGACCTGATCAGACTATGATCACATTGAAACAGGGCAGAGTTTAAAAAAAGAATCAACTTATTTGGATATATATTTTTTGATTTATTGCTATGAGAGTGCAACAAGGTCAGGCTGGTCAGGTTGCTATACAAGAATAATAAGCTTAAATACTAGCTTCACTTGCATGGAACATGACCATTGTTGCATACCATGCAAGAAAACTCATTTTGACATTTTATTATGTTATATGTATCAAATGTTAAGATCTCAACATATGGAGGAAGCCTTAGAGAGAGGCCCAAATTTACCATAAATGTTGGTTGCATCAAAGGTGAGTAAAAGTCATAATTAGATTCTAATATGAATGTGTGATGATTTTATCATATAGTTGTGTTCTATTACATGTATATGTGATTGAATTGTGACATTTTACATATGAATGCAAGTCAAGTGAGAATTATATGATTTTAATGATTACTTGCTATACCATTGTGATTGAACACTTGCATATGAAACTAAAAAGATGTTGTGACCAATTTGTCAAAAACTTGCAAATCACTTGGAAAATAGGCCAATATTTCTTATTATAGCACATTTCATTGATCAAAGATTCACTTTTATATATTAGCCAGTAATATGAAATGTCACTTAAATCATATGAATTCATATGTTTGCCTTGTAAGGTCACAACAAAATCAATCTATTGCATTTGCACTTGCACAGTCAATTCTTATACTTGTAATGTATCCTAATGATATTTAGTTGTTGGTTGTGCCATAAGAATCTGATTATTATTTTTATTCACTGATTTAGGACTCACCAAATCACATTTATATTTTTCAAATAATGAAGCACAAGTTTTAGGTACTTTGTAGCATAAAGTTTTGCATATAGATATATAAAGCACAACTCATAGGCTGAATTTCGACTTTCTCTCTCTCTTTATGTCACGTACATAGTCCAAGATAAACATAAGTTTATGGTTACCAACATTAAATGGGCTAACATATGTGTACATTAAACACCTATTAGGTTATGTATGAATGATGAGTTAACCTTTATGCATATGAATTTTTGGACATGAATGTCATACTTAATAAATGAAAATGGTTGTTAAATTAGCATTACCTCAACTTCTAAGGAATAAAACTAATGGGAGTTAAAGACTAAGTAGGACTTAATCCCAAAACATCTTTTAAAACATGATATTTCTTGCTTTTCTCCTTTCTTATGTTTTCTTTCATGACATAAATCATATATATGACAAGCTCCTGTAAACAACCCTTAGAATTAAGATGTTCATTCTTACCTTACATCATTCTAGTCTAGTTACATATCATAATCACTAACATATAATTCTTTCACGTATAATCTCATTACAATATACATCTTAATCATTAATATTTAACTCTCACATATATAAACTCAATCTAGACATTTCATAACATACTTAAAGACATTGCAAAGATAATTAGAAATTTAGAATACATGATAATCATATTCTTAATTATACATGTAATCCTTAATAACGTTGTTTCATGTGTAATCCTTACAAGTGCACAAATTACTCAAGTAATACAATGATAAGTAGAGATTGTTCCCACGAGGATTATTTTATAAATACAAAATAATTAAATTTTCCTATTATCCAGTAATCGAAATAATAAGAGAATAATAAACAAAAATTGAAATTATAAGCATAATTAAATAAAAATGAGATTTAATTAAAATAAACCCTTATGGTAATGATTTATAGAGAATTTGGGTACGTCACAATATCATTCCATAAATATATCAAGAGAATCATTTCAATTGAGTTTGAGTTGTACTTGAAGATGGATTTTCATAATTTACCCAATAATCTCTCTCGAGCAAAATTAAGACTATTATTACTAAAAGTATACTTACTCTCATAGTCATAAAATTCAATAATAATGCATTAAGCTTCATGAATAATCCTTGAATATCTCTAAAAGTCGAGCCTACTTTTGTGGTCTCAATCTCCTAGTTTAATATGTTAAGACTAATCCTAGACTTTCACTCTCACTCCATCATCTAGAATCTCAAACATTGTACATATGCAGTTGTTCATACTTACAATATCAATAAAGCTCAATATATTAAATTAAGGCACTCAACACAATTGAAACAAAATCACTTCATAGATTCATGAAATAAATATTAGCTTTCACCCTAATCCCTAGAATTGAAGAATTAGTTCAACCTAAAAGAAGAAAAAGAAACAAAGAAGAAAGAATCCATTGAATTGAGTAGAAAATTTTCCAAAGAAAAGTATTGCCCCTAGTGCACCAAGAAGGGAGGGTTGAATTGATGGCAAATTTGAAGTTTGGAGTAAGCACACACAATTAAAAGATTAGAGAAAGGTACAAGAAGAATGAACACAAAAGTATTATAGTGGTTCAAATATTAACCAACCTTACATTTACTTCTCAATATACCAATTGGGTATTTCACTAAATCACTAGTGTTTTACAAGTTCACACTCAACTTAGTGTTTAGGCTCACACCAAATCTTACAACTTGTGTTTCAAGGTTCACACACAACCTCACAAGTGTTTTCCCAAAGGCTCACACTTATCATATACAAGAGTTTTACAACTAGGCTAACTCTCAAACCCAAACAAAAGTTTTCTATACAAAAGCTCACTCTCAAACCCAACCCAAGGTATTTAAAGCTCACACCAAACTATGTACAAAGAAATAAAGATTTAAAGTTAAGAATTAACTTTATAAGAGTTTTGACACTTTCAATGGTTATCCTCTTGCATTCAAGTCCATTTGGTGGTGTATTTTACCAAAGATATATAAATAAACTATGTATAAATCTCCAAGTTGTGCTAGACATATCTTCCATTAAATGCTCGTAAGATGAAATTCGCGGTCACTATTTTTAGATTGTGTCTAATGGCTAGTCCACGTGACATAAAACTAGTGGTCTTTTTAAAAATTAGTCATTGGATCTTTTTAATAGATCTCAAAATTCGCAGTCAGTACTCAAAATTACGGTCGTTATTATCTTTCATTGGACACGATGGTCACCGTGAAATTGTCTGTTTAACATGGTGATAATGTTTCACCAATTCACGATCGCTAACAAAATTTGCAGTCGTGACTTTGAATCTCAACATCACTTTTCAAAATTCGTGGTCACTATCTAAATTCATGATCACTAATTTCGGAGGCAAATTTTCATACTTCAAGTTTTTTTGCTTCTAATCACTCCTATTCAACTTCCAATGAGATTCTATCCTAATATCTACAAGAACAACACTTAAAATTGACATTAAAACCTTTCAATCTATATCATTGCCTTGACTTAGGTTTGAACAACCTAGTCCAACAATCTCTCCCTTTTTTTTTTTTTTTGACAATCTAGATTGAATATGCAAAGGATAAAGAATCAATTATGCATGCTTCTAGGAGATTGATTGTGAAGTGATTGAAATCATAAGTATGAAATTGCTCCCCCTCAATCCATACTCCCCCTTAGTTATTCTAATAAGATCTTATTACAAATGTAGTTCAATTTTCTTTCCCCTTTTTATATGTTCCCTCTTTGTATATTCAGTCAATTATCTCTCCCTTTTTGTTAAGACCAAAAAGAAAGGAAATAGGAGGGAATAAGAGAGAGAATAGGGAACATAAATGTCCATAAACTTGTCAATTATACAAACTGAAACTAGAATAGTAAACATAATTAATTTTGCACAATTGATTACAACATGTCATATAAGAAGATAAATGGATGAAACATAAATTGCATCGAAATTTTATATATAAAAAATAATAAATGCAAAATAATTCAAACATTTAAAGATGCTTGAACACACAAACTAGGGCTAAAAATTTAAGAATTTTCATATATGGCTCTAGTATAGAGTATATGATTTTTTATGATTGATTTTAACATTTGAAATATAGAAAACCTCAAACACAAAATGAATTGATTAAACTCATCACACAATCAATCAAATCAAATCAAACATGTCAACACATAGATATGTCAAGCAATAAATCTTCTCCTAAATGTATGCATAAATATATTAGGTTAAAAACATAAGGGATAAGGGATACATTACAAGTTTAGTATCCATGGCTTGATACCAAATAATCGTTGGAAACTTTATCCCTTCTTCATTAGCAATCTCTATTCACGTTGAGATTTTCCATGATGAGAATTTGGTGAAAGAGTCCTCATCCTACAATATCAAACACTTTGCTTTGGTACCCAAACATACTTGGGTCATTGGGGGTTAGTCTTGGAAGGGTCCTTCAATTTGAGGTATGCGTTCCTTATGTGCCAAATACATTGATATGTCCATATCTCATGCAATAATGACATTGGAGCTTAGACTCATAAGTCTTTCTTCTATGCACAATCATAGTATGAGTAGGGGGACTTCTCATACTTAGGTGGTGAGAGTGTATGCAAGTGCATGAGTGATGACGAGTAGAAGAGAATTTTTTATGTTTGTGTGTTTAAGCATGTTTCTTATTGTAGATGTAAGCATAATTTGCTCTTTAAGCCTTGACTTTTGAGCCATGGGGGGCCTTACCTTTGCCGTTAGGCATAGGTGGCTTAGTGCTACTAGCACCTCTCTTCCTAATGACCTCAATACTTGAAGGTTAATGTATTGATGCTCTAATGAATAAAGTGGGTGAAGAAGTAGTGAAAAGGCTTCATTAAAATCTAGACCATGTTTAACTGAAGGAGGTCTTTGAGATACAATAAGTATATCCAAAGCTTCCTTCCCTTTATGAAATTTAGAGATGGAGTTTCTAAGTTCTATAACTTCATCCTTTAAAGAAGCATTTTCCTTTCTCAAAGAGTTAAGAGAGGATGAAGACTTAAAGAGATTCTCTAGAGACTTTTTGAGTTCTTCATTAGAAGTCCTCAACTCACTTACAAGATCATTTAAGGATTTAAATTCATCATATAGTTTAAACATTTTTTCTTGTAAGTTTTCATTTGTGACTTTTATTTGTCACATTTCAAAGTGAGAGCTTCTAAAAGCTTATCATCTATATCATTAAATGCATCATAATCATCATAAGAGTGTGGAGAAGTACTTACCTCTTTGGAGGAGTCCTCTTGAAGCAAAAGTTTGCTACTTCATCTTCTTCTTCATCAATTGACTCATCATCTCAAGTAGCCTTAAAGCTCTTTTTCTTTTCCTTGTGATGATAAAAAGATGACTTTCTTTGGATTCTTCTTTCTCTTATCCTTTTCATCAACTCCTTGATCGTTCTTGATATTTTTGCAAGCTTTTTTTTCTTCTTTATCACCTTCATTTGAGTCACTTGAGCTTGAATAATCTTCTTGAGCTTTGAAGGCCAGAGCTTTCTTCTCCTCTTTATCTCTTTGTCCTCTTATCTTCTTCTTCTCTTCATCTTTTTTGAGAGCCATCTCATGAGTGAGAAGCTTACCAATAAGGGCATCTGTTGACACTTTCCTAATCTCCAGATTGGATTCTTGAATGTTGTATACTCTTGTACCAAATTTAGCCAATGGAAGAGATTTGAGGATTTTAGTATTTACCTTATAGTTAGTAAGAATCCTTCCAAACCTTTTCATGTTTATGATAATAGAAAAGAGTCTATTTGTCATTTCAGTGATGCTTTCATGTTCTTTCATCATGAAAGCTCCCACTCTGTCACATACATCTCCAACCTACTTGATTTCATAAGAGTTGTGTCCTCATGATAGTTTTCTAGTGCTTTCCATATGCGATGTGTAGTTTGGCAATGTTGGACTCTTCCAATTTCTTCCCTTGACATGGAGGTTAGAAGAAAAGTCATTACCCCCTTGTTCTTCCCTTCTACCTTCCTTTATGTTTCATTCCATTTTTCTCTTGCAATTGCCACATTTACTCCTTCAACCATCTTTGTTGGAGGCTTCCACTATTCAAGTATAAAATCCAATAAATAGATGAGATCGTTATCAAGATAGATCTCCATTTTATGCTTACAAAGAGCATAATCATTGCCATCCAAGTAGAGGTTAAGGTGAGAGTGGACTCCTTCTTGTGCCATTGATCTTTTCTCACACAGTTAAGGCTTGACTTGAGACTTATCTTTGATAACAATTGTTGGCCCTAGTGCACTAATAAGAGGAGAGGGGGGAGGGTTGAATTGGTGGCAAATTTAAACTTTTGATTTTGAAGGAAGCTCACAAAAATGAAAGATTAGAGGAAAAGTAGGAGAAGAATGAACGTAAGAGTTTTACAGTGGTTTGGGTATTAACCAACCCTACATCCACTCCCCAATTCACCAATTGAGTGTTTCACTCAATCACTAGTGTTTTACAAACTCACACTCAACTTAATGTTTAGGCTCACACCAGTATGTTCCCAAGGCTCACACTCAAGCTAGTGTTTAGGCTCACACCATACCTTACAAGTGTTTTCCCAAGGCTCACACTCAACCTAGTATTTAGGCTTACACCAAACCTTACAAGTGTTTTCCTAAAGCTCACACTCAACCTATACAAGAGTTTTACAACTAGGATAACTCTTAAACCTAAAAAAGAGTTTTACAACTAGGCTAACCCAAGCCTAAATAAGAGTTTTCTATACAAGGGCTCACTCTCAAACCCAAACCTAAGGTGTTTAAAGCTCACACCAAACTATGTACAAAGAAATAAAGAATTAAAGTTGTGAATTAACTTTGCAAGTGTTTTGGCTCATATCAACGATTTTTCTCTTGCATTAACATCAGTTTGACAGAGTATTTATAACCCATATCTACCAAAGAGATGTTACTTTAAAATTATCAATAAATCTCTAAGATATGCTAGGTAGATTTTACATTAAATGCTTGTTAGGCAGATGTCGCAGTCGCTACTATCCTTTCACAGTCGCGAATTTCTAATTTGCACTGAGGAGCCAAAAATTAGGGCAAGAACCCTATCTTGTGTCTAACAACTAGTCCACATGTCAACTGTCCATTGGTTGTCTAAGAAAAGTAGTCATTGGTTTTTCTAACGGATCTTAAAAGTTGCGGGCTCGAGTTTGCTTTGTCATGGGTGCGACTGAGACCATAAATTCATCTGTTTGCTAAGTGAACTTTAACTTCTTGAGTTGCAATCGTGACCTAGACTTTGCGCTCTTGATTTTAATTTCTATTGGTTGCCTTAGACACTTGGCGTGCTATGACTGTGACTTTGGTTCCCTCCTTTGTCACAATGAAATTTGTGGTAGCGAATCCGGATGTGATACCCACTGCAAATTCCTGTGTGACTCAAGCTCACTTCCTTTAGCTAAGTCGCGACTATGAATTCGCCCATGAATTCCTCTGCCCTAGCTTCATCTATCCTTATGATTGATTCGCAATCGCAATTTAGAATATACACACCATGAATTTGGATGAACTTTACAAGGTTGGAGATTTTGAATTCCAATGAAGATAAGTCTTATAAACTATAAAAACAACATTTAAAATTGACATTATAACTTTCAATCTATATTTTCAAGATTAAAATAGAGTCTTGACTTAGGTTTGAATAACCTAGTCTAACAACTCCTTCCTTCTTGTGTTGGGTTGATTGCATGATTAGAATTAGGGATAAAGATCAACACTTGGTTACCCCCTCATTGTGTGATGTTTTAGGTTTGATTATCTATGCATGTCTTTAGCCTTAGGATAGTTTCTTTTTTACTAACATTCTAACGTTTATAATGATAAGTGGTGTTTATGGATGCTTAGCTCTATAGGTGTAATGTGACTGAGGGTTCAATGACCTTAGGATCTCACTTATTTAGATTTTTCCTTAGGCCATTAATATCCTTCAAAGTGCATTTGCATTTCAAGCTTATGATACTTCACATTTCATGGTTCACATGTTTTGTGTTTTATTTGATATAATTATTGCAATTGTGCATTTCATGTGATGTTGGGATGTCATTGACTTTAGACTTAGACTTTGCTTAGGTTTCCTTGGCTTTGAGATTACGTGAAATCCTTTACTTTAATCCTGTTTCACTTTATTAGTTTTATTGTCTCGTTTCTTTAGTGGTAACTAACATGTGTCTTCTTTATATAGATGATGGATGGGACATGACAAGTCCTTTTATGCATAGTTATAAATGATTATGATTGATTGATATACATGAAATCCACATTTGATATTGCATGCCTCCATCCCTTTTAATGTATTATGCCCTGATGATGATGTGTTTAATTGGATGCACTAGAAACATGTTTAAGGGCATTAACCAAATTAATTAATAATAAAATGATAAAAAGTGAACCAAAATGCCATAAGGTTGGATCCCTATATCTAAGCAAGTTGGGGGTGCCCAACCTTGTCCCAAGTTAATCTCTGATGGGAAAAAGATGAATTGGGCCTTTTAAATGATTTAAAAAGTTTTAGATTTTATCATTGCCTAGATTCTTATCCTGAAAAAAGTTGGGTGGTAACTCTACATTCTATTCGGGATTATACTAATGTATTGTCCCACCTTGGTTCCTCTTTGACGACTAAGATTGGAAAAAAGGGTTGAATCTCATATGAGGCCTAAAAGATCCCCTATTAATCCAAAATTGAGTCATAATTAAGGGTTAATACAAATGTATGACCCTTATCCCCTCCCCCATTGATCGATAAAAGGAAGGAGTTACAAGTAAGATTTCACTTGTTTGAGTGCATCCTGATCCACCATTATGAGATGCTCATAGTGGTTACTCCAATGAGGAACTCGAAATTGACATTGCATTATATCTCTAATTTACATCTTACTTTATAACTTTGTTATTGATTATTCCCTTACATCCATGCAGTCTCTACACTTCATCACATGTACTAAGTCTACGTTTAGACAAGTTGATGAATTCTCCAAACTTAAGACTTAACTCCATTCAGACTTAGGAGATGGTGAGGAGGGTTCGTCACTCGCAAACCAAATACCTTAAGATATATCGAATGGGGGAAGGGGTTTACACCAACCATCCCCCAAGCTTGTGGGAGCCATTAACTACAATAATCATCTTAACCTTTAGGTGCATGTAGGAGCTAATAACACCTTAGAATAAAACACCCTTTTGTGTGCATTTTTCATAAATGAAGGGTTAAAGTCCCTAAAGAATATGGTTAGGTATTCCTCATGCAAATACAATGTTACCCCATTTCCCTCTAATGTAACTATCCCCTATATATGTATTTGTATATTCCCATACCCTGTCATGTTAAAAACTCTTGAATCTTATGCAAATATTCATGTGCATCCCTTATTTTCCTTATTAAATGGATTCATCACTAACTTGTACATCTTCCCTACATAATGTAAAGAGTTATTGTTTGCACTTGATTCTTCCCTTCTTTCCTTTAGATTGCATGTATACATGTTCTTTTAAGACATCAACCCTCTTTAGTTTGAGGTGACCATGTGCATTCTTTACTCCTTATTGGTAGACGAATAATGACACAACTAAGAAAGGGACTCTAGACCTATAGGAGAAAGGAGGTTGGAAGGATCTTTTGTAATAACGTGTGAATTTCATGTGTACACACATTATTTATCTTATTCATACATAATGTTAATAACCTTTGATGTGCAACCATCATAGCTCCATCCAAACCATGGAAGAGAATAAGGAATTAACTAGTTAGGAAACGCAAAATGCCTAGCTCAATTTAGAGGTTGGAGTTGATCATAGAATTGATAGTGCCACCTAAAGTCATAGAGAGAATAAGGGGTGATATAAGACATACCATGAAGGAAAGAATTATCGAAGAGGTGAACAAGTGGCTTAATGAAATCTTGAAGAAATATGATGCATTTTCCAAAAAGAATGCTAAAGGGAAAGTGGCCATGGAGACACCTTAGCATATGGTAATTAATGATGATTTATTAAGGATGAACGAGTAACTAACTAAGAAAGTGGTAAGAACCACTATAGCCCTTGATAAGCCTATAAAGAATGAGAAGGAGAGCACTCAGTTTGATGACCTTGCTAGACAACTTGGAATATCTAAAAGGCACTTAGTGTGAAGGGACTGGAAAAGGGGACTAACATTGAGGAATTGCTTGCTCGCAAGATTAAAAAGCTTTTCATCAACTTTTGATTGTGTCTGGTTCTTAAGTTTACTAGAACTCAAGATGCCACTAACCATATCCACTCCTATATGTTGATAATGAAAATATTTAGAGTACTCACAGACATCATGCTTGAGTTATTCAAGTTATCTCTAGAAGGTTTTGAGAAAACAAGGTATTACGATCTACCCAAGACTATTAAGGGAAGTTAGAAAAAATTGATAAAGGCTTTTAAGAAACACTATACTTGTAACTCCACACTAGAGGTTACCTTGCAATACCTAGAGTTTTTAAAGTAAAAAACTAATGAATGCTTCAATGACTACATTAGGAGATTCAATAAATTGGCATCTGAAGCAACTACTAGACCAATAACGAGGAAGCAAATGAGGATGATCATCAAGGAAGCATTACAAGGAACAGTTACTAGTATTAAAGGCATATTGGTGCAAAATTTTAAGGACCTTAGGGAAGTTGGTTTACAATCTAAATAATTAAAGTCTGAATCTAAAAGGTAACATGGCAGAAGAAGAGGTGTGCCATCTCAAGCTTAAGGAGAAGTAAATAACATGGTTGATGTAAATGCAGTGAGAGCCTTATGATATAGTTCACTTATTTAGGAATACCTCTATATAAGGCATTTAGGAGGTTACAAAAGAAGGAGTACTGAAACCACTTGCCCCAAAGTTACCTCCAAATCCATTATCTAGGGGATATGATCTAAATGCATATTGTGCTTTCCATTAATGAGACAAACACAATAAAATTGATTGCTATAGGTTGAGGCATGAGATTCAAGATCTCATTAATAATAAGACTGTTGTTTTGTCAAACACTAAATGACCAAGCATAGGAGGGAATCCTCTCCCAAATTATCATAATGTTCCACCTCCCAACCAAGGGATGTTTATGATAGATTCTAGAATTCCTGAGAAAGTTGTCATGGCTACTATTGAGGAGATACTAAAGGCAGTTATAGTTATTATCTGTACAATTAATCCATGAGAAAGCTTAGATGAAGAGTTAGAAAATGTGATAAAGGGAAAATGATCCAACTATGGGAAAAGAGTGATGAGGAGAAAGAAGGGGAGTAAGTAAGCCATATGACTCAAAGAGGAAGATATTATTCTGATAGGGAATCCCCTCAGGAACCAAGAGTTAAGAAAAAAGCAAAAGAAAACTTGTAGTGAAAGAAAAAATACGATGATAACCTTATTTTAAAGCAGTTAAAGAAAATACTAGCCTATATCAATATATGGGAGTTGCTTATCACTTCTCAAGAGCATAAGAGGGCTATGGTTGAAGTGTTGTCAAATAAGATTTTCTTTAAAAAAGCTACACCAAAAAAGGTTACTACTCTGGTCACTAATAAAGGAAAGATCATTTTTATGATAAGGATTTGCCACTAAAAAGAAGGGACCACAACTTGGCTTTATTCAAAAGAGTTGAGGTGAAGGGAGGAGAACACCCTGTGTGATAGTCAATGATGGATCTGGTATTAACATGTGCCTTCTAAAACTATTGTATGAGTTTAGGGTATCAGAAAAGGATTTGGAGGCATTAGATATCATCATTCGGGCTTATGATGATAATAGAAGGCTAACTACTTGTGTATTCAAGACCATGGTGAAAACTGGGGTTATAGGGATAGTGGTGGAATTTATGATGTTGGACATCCCTATCACGTTTTCACTACTATTGGGAAGACCATGGTATCATCTGTTAGGAGGAATGTCATCGATATTACATTAGAAGGTTAAAATCCCTTACAAATGTGAAATAGTGATAATTCGTGTGGAAGTTAAGGAAATTGTGTCAGCATTGAGTGTGGTTATCCCATATCTTAGAGCTTTTTAGGTGGCTAGGTCACAAATAAATGGGTTGACCCAAAGGTGATGGGTATCATAAAGAAAATGAATTTTTTGCTTAGTTAAGGATTAAGAAAGAATTTTATAAGTGTGTTAGAATTTCTGAGATTCCTTTCTAAGATTCCTACTCAAACTACTAAAAGGGGACTTGGTTATCATGAGAAAGAACAAAAGTGAAGGATCTACATGGATCCTTGTTTGATTTCTTTATGAAAGAAAAAGAAATAGTTAGAGAGATTGAGGATGAGAATATCAAAGAAGATGAAAAACTAATAGATGATGATATCATGAATGATCTTGAGAAGGTATTCTTTCAAATGGGAGTTGGAGAAATAGGCTATTCAATTACCAAAATTTGTTGAATGATGAAGATGAGAAAAAAAAAATGAAAAGAGGGAAGTAGGTTGTAGAAATGGAGAGTACCTTAGAGTTAGATCAATTCATAGTTCTATATGGCATATAGAGTACTTGGGCATTGAATGACAAGTGGAAGACGTCTGAAAAGGAATATGAGTAGTACTTGTTGGATTAACAGTTATGGGCAACAAGTGAAGACCTCAAGAAGAAGCAATCTAATTTGGTGAATCAAGATACACCCTTTACAGATCCAAAATGAGGATATACAGGGTTGTAGAAGTTCATTAAGGGGATTAAGCTTGGTTGACATTCAGAATATGATTGCTAGCTCCATTGTAGTTGTAGGAAGTGGTGCTAAAATGCAAATTGATCTAAGTCAAATGTGTCGGGAAACTTTATAAAGATTGAGTTGATGACAAAATGAAGCAAAATTTCAAGGAAGTGGTGAAAGTTATAATTGTCATAGAAATTAAGGTAGATGTGAGTTTTGAATAGGTTAATGATTTGAATGCTAATTTTAGGGTAAATGATGAGAAGATAGCTGAAGAGGAAGAAAAGACTGATGTTAAAGATACTCCTTTTAATTTGTGAGAAGATGCTATTTTTCCCAACACCATTGATGTTCTTATTTCTATCCTTCAGAAGAAGATGATGTATTTATTTCAAAGTTTAAAGTAATGAATGACGAATTTGCTTACTTGTCTGATTTGTTTCCTGATGGTAATGTGCATAGCATGCTTCATTTCATGAGCATAGTTAAGACTAATTCCATGCATACCACTGTATTTAATCTTAGCATTCAAGAAAATCCAATGATCTTTCTCATTGGTAATGATGTCACATTAGAAGAACATCAAAAATTTAAATAGTTATTCAAGAAATAGAAGGTCTTCGCTTGGACTTATGAGGATATGCTAGGGTTGATTAATGAATATTCAAGCATAAAATTCTAAGTTGCTTGCACATGAGGTCGGTAAAGCATAAGCTTTAGAGGAATGGGACTAGAATGGGATCAGCTAGTTAAAGAGGAAGTGGCAAAGCAGTTGAATGCCAAATTTCTAGAGATAATTGATTAGATCGAATGGTTGGCAAGTACCAATAAAGGATGGGAGAGTGAAAATATGTGTTGATTATGGAGACCTAAATAAAGCTTGCCTAAAAGATGACTTCCATTTACCGCACATCTATATGTTGGTAGACAGTGCTACAACATGGGTTATATACCTTTTCATGGATGGATTATCAAGCTATGAATAAATCCTCATAACAATCATAGATTAGGTGAAAATAGCTTTCATTACAAAGTGGGGGATGTACTGTTACAAAGTAATACAATTAAATTTGAAAAATACAAGTGCAACATACCATCAAATGGCTACAACTCTGTTCCATAACCTGATGCAACATCACTATCCATATTCATTGGAATTCTTACATAAACATAATCATTGCATAAATGATTTGCAATCATATGAACATATGCAATAGATAAATGATCATTTAGATATGTGAATTGGATAAGCATAATAATGACACTTACACCATTGCATTTGGGACACTTGAACAAATATGTAATGTTTGTATAGTTACAAGAAAAATTATCTTATGTTGTGTGCATGATATAACATAATAAATAATGGTGTTTTAGAGCTTATTTAAAAGTATAAGGAGCATATGGGGATTAGGAGATGTATGAAGGTGATGAAAGAGTGAAGAAGAAGGACTAAAAGAGAAATATTTTTGTCTTACTAGGGTAGGTATACAAATTAAATTTGTCATCTTTTAGGATTAGCTTGGAGAACCAAAAATGTTATGGAGTGCAAAAAATAGAAAGGAAGAAAGGAAGAAAGGAGGAGGAAGAAGAAGAAGAATAAGAAGAAGAAGAAGGAGAAGAGTGAGCTAGCTTAGAGGAAACCCTAAGCTTTTCTAGTTTTGGCAAAAGAAGTAAGTGATTTTATCTTCTTCCTACATGAAATTCCTCCCTCATAATAATTTAAACATGCATGGTTAGGAAGAATTATGGAGTAATTTGAGGTAGAGCTCATGTATGGAGGTTGAAGCTCAAAAGAAACAAGAGTTGATTGTGTTAGTTTTATTGTTAGTATAGATTTTGTACCCATCATTTCATAACTCTAGAAGAGGAATTAGGGAAAGTGTAAATTATGAAAGTTGTATTTTTATGCCCCATCTAAATTCATGTAAAATAGTTTTGCTTAATTTGGTGTTAGTAAGGAGATATGACTCCTTCATTATGGCTGGTTCACAACTAACTAAAATCTCCTCAATCTAGCTGTTTTCATATATTTTGATGACCTTATGTTTTGATTTAGATAAAGTGAAAAACATGAAATTTTTAGGTTTATATCCCTTATGAATACATGTAAAGAAGTTTTTCTTGATTTGTTGTGTGGAAAGAAGTACGTCTCATTGATCGTGATTGAGCCTGAACTTGATGAAACCTCATCAGTCTTATAATTTTGTTTTCCAAGAATTTGATGGCCATAGAATCAAAATTTGATGATATGTTAAACTTAAAAGTTGTATATTTATGTCTTATCTACATGCCTGTAAAATTTTTTTGCAAGTTTATCATGGTTGATGAGATATTACCCCTTCATCATGACTGATTATAAACATGTTCAAAACCTACTCACCTTGAGATTGGTCATTTATTTTGGATATTTTATAGACTGAATTAGATAATGAGTAAAACATGAAAAATGTTCCTTTATGTGTTTTGTAACTTTTGGTAAATCATTTTTGCAATTAGATTTATACGAATTGAGATATACCCTACAATGTAAGACCTATTCAAACTAAGATTACATTGAAACAAGGCAAAGTTCAAAACTTCACCAAATTTTCTATATATTTATATTTACCTGAAATTTGACTGTGTTGTATCGTTATTTGTCTAGTTTATTTAAAAAAAATAAATTCATTTGGGTAATTATATCTAGAGTTATTGCTATGAGAGTATAACAAGGTTAGACTGTCATATAAGGAAAATATGCTTAACACTAGGTTCACTTGCATGGAACATGTCATAGTTGCATACCAAGTATTCATAATCATTTTGAAATACTTATAACCATATATGTATCAAATGTTAGGATCTCAACACTTTGATGAACATCCCAATTTAGTGGGTTGTACATCCTAATTTGGTGGGTTGTACAACCCAGTTTAATGGGATTTACATCCCATTAAATAGGGTCGGTAGCCTTGTGTTTGGTAGTGTGTTTAGTCTTGGGTTTAGTCTTAAGGCTTTTCCAAAGCTTCCTAAGGAATTGTTTCTTTTCTCTAACAATTCCTTTTGCATTTTGGGGAATAATTCAGTGATTTTCATCATTGAGTTTGCATCATGAGGTCTAAAATCTGATGCTCATAGTTTGCCACCTACTTCATGTGGCTTGGAAAACAATATTTGAGAAATGACTATTTGAACAAAACTCAATGTGAGGAACATAAACATTAGTAAGGGTAACAAAAGATACAATTCTTTAGCAGTTCTTTGAGTAGGTACTAAAGTTTGTTTTGGCAGCTTCCTAATAGGTACTAATGTGTTTTTTGTGCTTCCAGCAGCTCTTAAATAGGTATTGCATTTTGCAATGGCCTTCTAGCAGGTACTGAGTTTGTTTTCACATCTCTCTAGTATGTACCATTGTGCTTCTAGTATTCCTCAATAGCTCTCTATTAGGTACCAGGTACTTTATATCTCTTAGCAGCTTTCTAGTAGGCACTGAGTTTGTATTGGTAGCTCTCTAGTAGCTACCAGGTACTTTGCATTTATCATCAGCTTTCTAGCAAGTATTCAGTTTGTATTGGTAGCTCTTTAGTAGGTACCAAGTGTTTATGCATTTGATATGTTTACAATTGTCTTCTGATAGCTACTAATGTTCTTTAATCGTTTAGGAAGTGTCTCAACCCTTCTGGCTAGGTGTTCTTGCTTAAGTATGCTCATTGAGTTAAACCCTAGGGTCATATTTGCCCTTTTAGCATTTCAAGGTATTGACCTTTTTAGCTTTATAAGATGGGATTGTGTCATTACTACCCTTCTGGTTGTTTGAGGATTCATCTTTATTGAAAAGAATGGGCTTAGGCACAAATGCTACTCACTCATCCTCTAGGGTGTGTAAATGAACTTGTGTTTTGAGATTCTTTTAGCAATCTATCGAAAGTCAATTTTGTGGTTTGAGGATATCTCAATAATTTCATTGAGGCTTGGTTGAATTGGCCTTTTAAAGCCTAAGGTTATTTTAGTAATTTTGTTTGATAATCAGGGTTATTAGATTGATGTTTTTGGAGCTTTAGGAGAGGATGGTTTGGTAACTTAATTATTGATTTTAGACAATTGAACTGACATACTTGGGCTTTGGTGAAGTCAGAAACTTGATGGTAATTAGGCTCGAAGGTTTTAATTGAGAATTGGGCTTAAGAGTTTAGGTAAATACTTGGTGGTTGGACTTGTGATTAGGGGAAAAGGATTAGGCTTAAAGAGTTAGGATTGGGCATGCTAGCCCTTTATGGTTTGTATGGACCATGGATGGTTTGTGTAGACCATTTGACGGTACCTCTTTCAATAGCACGAAGGTTGGTATATACAAACTAACGCCACTATATAAACTCCTTTGATAGCGACCCCCAACATTCGCATTATTCCTTCTCTCTCTCTCTCTCTCTCTTTCTCTCTCTTTTCTTCCTTTCACTTAAAATTCTCTAGACTTTAGCTTTTAGGTTCCTCTTTGCTTATAGAGGATTACTATGGTCAGTTTCACTAATGATGAGATATTTGGCATTTTAGATGAGTTTTTTTATGACGACATTGCCACACATGATGCCCTAGAGTAGTTATGTTCCTAGTAGGGTTTGCAAAGTAAGACCCTTAGTGGGTGTGAGAGCAAAGATGATTTAGATAGGCTTCCCCTGCACGGTGGCACATTGATGTTTATAATATGTACCATCATTTAGTATGAGCTGCTCTAAGAGTGGTAAGTACTTTTGCCCTTGCCTTCTTTCTATTTTTGAATTTTTTGTCATCTTTTCCCGATACTATAGATCATAGTCATTAACTTGGAATGTCTTTCTGCATGTTAACATTAAGTTAGTTTTAAATCATTCAAGGATAGCTTTAGGACACTTACCTTTTTTTTTTTTTTTGACAAGGTTTCCATTTTTTATTTATCGGTTTGGTCTATTACCTCAATTTGCATTATATTGGTAATTTGCATGAAAATCTGATGAAGTTAATTTGCGAAACAATTTGCAAGGGACTAGGATGCTTATTAAAATGAATAAACAAATTATAAATAAATTATTTATGCATTTTCTAAAAATTTGCTTATTGATTCTGCATGAAATCTTGTTGTATTTGTGATGTCTTTGTGTGATTATTTTGCCACCTTTTAGGGTTTTCACAAAAATTTTTGAAAATTAATATTCGTAATTTTTAGAAAATTTTTGAATAATCCCTTTGCTACCCGGACTAAATATTTCGTGTCTTTGAATCTTTTGTCTAGAAATCTAACCACTTGCACATCACAAACTGTTATGTTCTCTGACGAATTGAATATTTACTTACCTTGACTCATTGCTTTGTTTTCTTTTCTTGATTTTCATTTGACCTTGATATGTGTGCCATTTATTTTTTCTCATTTTTATTTTTATTTATTATTTTATTTTATTTTTCTTTCTCTTGGGCTATGAGTGTCTACTGCTTCTTTTTTCTTTCTTTTCCTCTTTACAGATGTCTCTTATTAGAAGGGAGGCAAGGCGATGGGCCAAGTCAAGGCATAGTTTTGAGAGTTGCATCCACGGGTTGTAGCCCTTTTAAAAAGGATTAGACTTATGCCTCTACTTTGGACATTGCCAAAGCTATCCCCAAGGATTGATTTGGTGATGACCCAAATGTTGGTTGTGCAGTGGATTGACACTACTCATACCTTCCATTTGTCGCTAATTAGGGAGTTGATGATCACGCTGAGAGACTTTATGTACTTGACTGGGATTCATTTTACTGGGATCCCCCTCCCTACCGACTTTGGTGTACTTGACCTAATGCTCTAGAGAGATTTCGCCTTTTAGCTCCTTTAATGTGTTCCCTAAGTTAAGGGGAGCCAAACCTTTATGTGATCCATCATATAGGATGGCGCTCCCTAGGTTACAAATGCTATCGTAGAGAGGTGGTGGCTTAGCATGCTTATTGTTTCTAGTTGTACGCTTTGTCTTGGATCCTATGCTTCAGTGCCTCTAATGTGGCTGAGATCTATTTGGTGCCAGTGCTAGAAGACCTAGGGCTCCTTTACTGCTTTTACTAGGGGTTCGCAGCATTAGCCTACTTGTATTAGTGCTATTAAGACAAGTCGTATATTTATGATAATTGGCAATTGCTCGTCATGAGTATTCTTAACCCTTTTTTGTGTTTTTGTTTCTTTTAATTGTTCTTAGACTAAAAGTGTGTTCATTGATAGACTTAGGGCCTCGAGCTGTGCTTACTAGTAGGAAACAACCCCCTAGTTGACATGGAGAGTAGTTACCCCCACTTCATCACATGGAGTGTTGCACCTCTTGCGGAGTCCTCCATGGATTTTAGGCGTGCTTGCCCAAACACCTTTACCTTTAATAAGGTATTTCCATCTTGCAAAAAAGGAAACCCATGTTAGTTCTAATCACTTGTCCAATATTCCATACTTTTATACTTGCAACAATTGTTCGCTCTAATTGTAGCTGTATCTTAACTAGAGAGGACCTATAGAGGCATGGCCATTTAAGGTGGTGGAAGCTGAAGACCTCTCTTATAGGCAGCTTTTGATGGCAGTACCCTCTCTATGCGAGTGTTATTTAGGTAAATGAGTTCTCCATTGTCATAAAGGCATGGATGTTTGGCCCATTCGTTAGTGTCCATCATCGAACATGTTCTAGATGATAGACTTGAAGGAGGTTCCAAAGCTTCAAGCAATAATATGTTACGTGCTGGAGGAGTAGCTTGTTTCATATTCGACCCCATATAAGACTTGGATGATTGGGGCTTCAGTTGACTTTCCCACTGTTAGAGATGGCTATTCAAGAATTTTTATGGCATGATGCGAAGGATGGAGTTGTTCTCCAGGGCGGGGCTTAGGGGACTATCGTTCATATCTCACAGAAGACCAATGCACCTACTCCTACTAGTCAAGGTTGTAAGAAGGCTTACAGATCTATGTCTATAATGTTAGTGCCTATACTGGTAGGCAAGCTGGATCCTATGCTAGACAATGTGATAGAGTACTGTAAGACATCCTTGATGGGATTAATGATGCCATTGTAGCTTGCTCAGTTAGCCTATACCTTCGAGCCGGCTAATACCACCCATATGAGTTTCCTTCATTCTTTTACCCCTATTGTTATTGGTTTTAATTAGAATCTTTTATTACTAATAATGTCTTTTTTTTTTTTGCAGATCCTTGCATCCAGGTTGAGGCAATGGTAGACTTGATTACTGTCTTGAAGGGGGTCATGACACAATAAACACAATTTATATAGGTTAGTGACATAATGCCAATAACATATAGGAGGATATGCATGCATGTTTATGATTTATGTTTTTGTGTGCTTCGTGTCCTATCCATCCTGACCTTTGGGTGTTTTGTAAGAGACGATCCAATGTTTAATGCGTAACCTTAGAGACAAGGATCAATGTTTGGCAGAGGCTGAGATCCAGATAAAGGAGTTGACCCAGGCGGCAGAGGAGGGCTCTAATGGAAAGTACGTGGCTACTAATGGAGTGAGAGATGTCAAGGAGATGCATCCTCTTCCTTTATAGCTCACAAAGAGCTAGGCATTCATAGACACTACCAACCATAACAAAGGTTAGATTACCATTTCAACATAGAGAAATGACAAGGCCAAAACAAATTAATAACATTATTGAAAAATAAACATGACCATAATGAGACTCCCAAGGTCCTAGGAATCCATGGTTCCTCACTTGGTCATTGCCAAATCTGGTCCAAATAGAATACTGAGAAGGCCAATCAATCAAAGGGTGGAAGAACACAAAATATTAACATAAAAAGCACCATAAAAACATTTAAAACTTTAAAAATTCCATTTTTGAAATGAATATGGGTCCTAAATTATTAGACCTTATCTTATTCTCTCATTAGAACCATAAAACATCATAAGGGTAACTTAAAATGGAAAGAATCTAGGTAGAAAAGGAAAGGAATTTACAAACCATTCTTTAAGAGGCTAGGCTTTATAACCCATTATAAGTGTGGTGGGTTGTACAACCCAAAATGTGGTTGTACAACCTACATCAAGGTTATATAGCCTTTAATTTTTGGGTTTTCCAAAAATAGACAAGAAAAAAAAAAAAAGAGAAAGAAGAAGAAAGGGTGGGGGAGATTCTGAATGCATATTTGAATGTTCTTTTACCCTCAGAGGCTCACTATGTATTTAATATCCTCCAAAATACTTAGGAATACATAAAGGCTATATAATTGAGGCCTTATTCTATAGTGTGAATGATTGAAAGAAGCAAAGGTTTAAAGGTTTCTATTCTAAGTAGTGTTTGAGGAGAAAATGTAGAAGAGTAACTCAGGGTCATCCAAGCCTTTGATCATGTGATTGAGGATATGGGCTTCATGTCAAAATCATAGAACATGTGAGTGGGAGGCACAAGGAGCTTGTTGAGGCACCAAGTGCTTTTCAAGCCCCCTACGTTTATAGGAACATCCACTTTCTGAAGCACCACACTTTAATAGAACGACCTATGAGGAGTTAATGCTCGTATGAATACCCCTTCATCCCTACCAACTAGGCAATCCATATGTTTGAAGTCCACCTCTAATCAAGCTAAAGCTGTAATAATAATAAACATACTATGAGTATCCTAACTATCACAAACATTATAAGAATTAATTAAATGACCTTGTATGTAGGAGAACGTACCTGATCCTGTCAAAGCTCATTTAAATGAGTCTGTCCAGTTGACATCACTTGCTCAGGATGTATGCCACTACTCCAACACTAGAATTAAAGGTAGTAAAAGCCAATTTCTAGTACAGGGTTGCCACCTTTTATTAGACCTAGCTCAATGGCCTATGCCTATCAAAGAAAAGATGTTAGGTGACATAAGAAACATATGTAAGCAAAAAATAAAGAAAGTGACAAATATAAGAGATGTATAACTTAAGTATAAAAATAAAAAAAGTGACAAATATAAGAGATGTATACCTTAAGCATATGCTAAGTGTTGTTTAGGTATGATAACCTACAACAGCACTGGTCCAAGAATTTCTAAGATTATGCATTAAGATACACACCTAGCCAAAATGACTTGCTAACCGAAGATCCTCTATTGTAGGCGACAAGCAAATCTTGACCATGTCCTATAGAGTAGAGAAAAGCATGCCTAACATGCTATATAGAAGGAAGCTAAGAGCTACCGAGTCAACTACCTCATTAAGGTTATCCTATATGGCCTCAAAAGCCCTTATGAGAATTTTAGAATGGACAAAGGTATTCCTCCACATTAGATAGAGGATGAATCCTAATAGGCTATGGATGTAATCCTATTATAGTACTTCAGTGTAGACACCAACATTAGTAGGTAGAGGTAGCCGAAATAACAAATCCCCATTATACATGTGAAGTCGCCTAAGGCAAAAGTAATCTCTCCTATCTAAAGGAGATGAAAGTTATGGGTTATGTCCATCCACTACTTCACAAGGCATTGCATCACTAAGTTACAACTCCTATGCACTTGAGCTAAGAGGAGGGCAAAAAAGGAAGAAGTCCCGTCAAGGCAATTTAATCCTGCACCCATTTATGGCAAATGCTAAAACCACATGGCGATGAAAGCGCTAACTTGTCAGCCATATGAAAGGTAATGTCCCATAAGGGACAACAAGCAATACAAAATAAATATAAAAGCATGAGAATCACAATAACACAAATACTAACAATCCAAAGAAAATAAGTATAATAGAAAAAAAATTACAAATAAAGGGTTCATCATCAATAAAACTACAAACACATAGAGACATCATAAGATTGAACAATTTTCAAGAGCTGTAAGCATATTAAAAACTTACAGGTATTCATTTTGTAAGCTAAAATTATTTTTAAATTAACATAATTATTTGCATTCAGACACAAGAAAGAGGGAAAGTCAATAAGGGACAATTATGGAATAATATAATAATAAAAGAAAAAGAAAGTTACCTCGCTTAAAGTAGTGCTAAAAAAGTGAGATGGAGGATTATACTTTTGTGGAATCTAAATCCCTAGCTCAAGACCTTTAGGAAAGGTCTTGGGACACACGTACTTAAGGGAGAGGCTAACTCAAAACCATAACTAGCAATTAGAGTTACCAACTCATCAATTAAGGAGTAATAACCCTCAAAGAAATCAAGAATAATAAAGTTCAAAATGCAAGCAGCATCATGAGCCATGGGCTCAAAGCCCAAAAAAAGAATGTTTAAAAAGTGAAAGCGAGTTGAAAGAAAAGGAAGAGATAAAAAAATGTTGAAAATGGGAGGAATAGTGAAAATGACATGTTTTAGCTGCTTGTAGGTATATATAGGCCCAAGTTGTTTGTATAGACAACAACCTTGTTTGTATAGACAATTAAAGGGCCTTTTATATTTTGAAAACTTTTATCTCAATACCCTTCCACATTTCCTTTTAATTGTTTATACAAATGACTATATTGATACACATATAATATAGGGTAGTAGACAAAAAAGAGAAAAGAAACACGGAGAAGAAAAAAAAATAAAGAAAGGAAAGAAAAGAAAAGAAAGAAAGGAAAAGAAAAAGAAAAGAAAAAGGAAAGGAGTGGAAAATCAAAAGACATCAATTAAAAGTGATTAGAGGCAAAACCCAACTAAACTAGAAAGAATATATAAAGACACCATTAAAGAGAAACCTAGAGAATTTGAAAACCAATGTCACATAGCTAATTTGGAATAAAATTATAAGGAGAAAGAAAAAAGAATATTGGAAGAATAGAAAAGGAAGTGATACTAAAAGGAATGTTAAGAAATAGTATAAGATATGTTAATCACAAAAGCACCAAAGGATAATAATCAAAGTATCACGTCAAAGAAGCATACTTGGAATATAAATTCATCCTAATACCTGTTAGAAGAGCTATTAGAGCCTAGATTCATTCTTAGTACCTACTAGAGGGTTGCTTGAGCATAAATTCATTGCAGTAGTTGTTGGAAAGCTATTAAAAGATGAAATGTGACTCCAATGCATGCTAGAGAGCTTCCAAGAACTTAGTATCTACTAGAAGAGTTGCTAGAGAGCAAACTCATGCCTAGAATCTACTAAAGGGCTACTAAAGGACAAATATGATCTTAGTACTTATGAGTGTTGTTGGAGGACGAATGCGACCTTGGTGCCTATTAGAGAGCTACTAAAAGCCTTAATACATCCTAAAAGAGCTACTAGAAGAATGACACATTCCTAGTACCTACTAAAAGGCTATTGAAGGATAAATGTGACCTTGGTACCTACTAAAAAGCTACTAGAAACCTTAATACTTATTAGAAGAGCTGTTAGGGAGATGAGAAATGCCTAATACTTGATAGAAGGCTATTGGAGAATAAATATAACCTTGGTACCTATTAGAAGAGCTATTATGAAAATCATATCCTTACATATCATTTTCTAGTATTTACATTTATCTTAAATGCTTTATTATGACTTATACAATAACAATTTTATCAAATGTCATTTCGTTAGTCTCACAAAGCTAGAGTAAATTATGAGCACTAGATTTTGGATTATTGGGATACGAGGCCAATGATGAGAAACTAGTTGAATCCATCCTTAAAAGAGTGTAGGAAATTATTCCTAAAGAGGGGATGTAGCTTGGAAAAAGTCTTGAATCAAACCAACCTCTCAAATACCCCAAACCAAAAAAGCCTAATGAGGGATTGAAGAAGTGGTTTATACAATTAACATAGTTGGCTATACAACCAATTATAGTTGTTTATACAAACACTTAATGGGTTATACAGACAAATCTAAAAGGACAAATACTAAGAAGCTTCTAGAACAGTAAGCAACCAATCTTAGATAGCTATAAAGACAACCCAAGGTCAGTACAAATAACCTTTTATCAATACAAACAACTTTCCAACCTTAAATTCTAAAAGATTCATTGATCTTATCCATAGAGAGTGAGGGAGAGACAAGAATAAGGTGTAATTTATCATAGGGCATATTTGCATACGTTCTTCCCTATAAATACCCCTTACCTAGAGGTGAAATAAAGCAGGAAAATCCTGTAAAATTGGAAATTCAACCATAAAATAGCTATTTCTTAGTAGAAATGCTTAGTATATTAACTTCAACCTAATAAGTGATTCAAGGTAAAACATAAGCTTAGCCCATTTTAATCGTTGTTTGCTTTGCATATTAACACTTATAGTTCTTCTAAGGGCTAAAATCAAACCCCTATACTATATCAAGACTCTCGTCTCCTCTTCCTTCTTCTTTTTCCTTTTATTTACTTCTTTTTTGAATTCTACCTATAATGCGTTTTATGGCATGTATAAATACTTAGTTGTTTGTAAAAACTAATGTGTGATTTGTACAAACCATTACCATTGTTTGTTTGCATTCTTCACATCAATCTTCTTCATTATTTCATTTATGAATTTTAGTTTTCTTTTCATTTCCTAAGCCGAATAATTAGAGAAATGAGATGGGTTGTAACAACCAACGACGTTCATCCCACATCTTTAATATATACTCCACCAATTAACTTAATTTAGTATGTGATTTGCATTCTCCATGTTATGTTTACCTTATTTTTTAATTATTATAAGCATGGTAGTAAATGAAAGTGATAGGGAAAGGCTCATGAGGCTAATGGCCCCTTGATTCACTATTATTTATTTGGTGTTTATGGTGTTCATTTTAATATCTTATCATTTTATCCATTATACAACCTTCTAAAAGGTTAGGTTAGCCCTTATATAACTAACTTGACCCCCTTCACCATCTTAATGGTAGAGATAGTAAAGATGTTGCATTTCGTGGAGGATTCACATTTCAATGACCTTAATTCTCTTTTATCTTCATATGCTATCAATTTGAGGTTTCTTGATTTTTTTGGTGTATTAGTTGTCTCCTCACTCTAGCATACATCCTAGCCCCATTTATGTTTAATGTGCTAACTACATAGCTTTTGGCACATCTAACATACCTAAGGTAGTTTGGGGGAGGATTTTAGGATCCCTATGACCTATCATTTTGGCCCTACATTTTCCCTAAGCATGTTTATACTTCATTTATATGTTTTTTTTTTTATATCATACACTTCTATTGATGCATGCTTATATCATTAATGTATTTTGTAACCCATTGCATGTTATTAAAATGGTAGGTTAAGACTTTAATTGACCCTTCATGATGTAAATAACAATGGGTATCTAAAGAAGTGACTAACATGTTCCCATGACGAGGTAAAGGTGGTATGGTTACCACTTTTTGTTTGATTTGATTACATTTAAAGGTTGTTTTATTTTAGGTTTAAATTATATTTTAAGGACTAACTTATGCTTGTTTTTACAGGTTGGTAAGGTCAATTAGTGCATATTTTTGTTCATTCATTTAACTACATGCTTATCCCTATTTTATGCCTAATGATATACCCCCATCCCTATGGTAAGTTTTGTATGATTTGATTATTGTGAATGGGTGAACATGTGCTAGATGTATGCTTAGGACCATCTAAAATGGACCAAGTAATTAATAAGGTTGAAATTGCAAATGTGAACTAAGGATAATCAAAAGTTAAACCTAAAGTTCGAGCAGTTTAGGGGTGCCTAACCTTTTTCTTATGTGGTACCCAATTCCTAAACCTAATCTCTAATAAGGTGAAGATGGGTTGGGACTTTTAGTTGACCTATTAGGACTAGAGCTCATCCTTGACTTTGTCCCAACCAAGTCGAGTGGTGACTCCAGTCAAGTATGGGGTACTACCAAAGTGCCATCCTTATTTAGCCCCCTTCCCCCGTTAGCCATTTATTTTTAGAAGGGCTTTTGCTAATCATGAAGCATTCCTAAGGATCCCCTAATTATTCAAACACATGCCATTAAATAGGATTGTACCAATTATGTTCCTCCTCCTTATGCCATTGAATGGAATTGTACCAATGTATATTCCTTATCCTCTTAACCCCTGTTGGTTGATAAAAGATTAGGAGTTGTCTCATTTACCAACTCCTTATTTTCCTTTTTCAAATATTCAAAACTCTTTTTCAATTTTACCAATTATATTTTGAAATTTTGGTTTCTTTTAAAACTTTTAACCAAATCATTATTGGTAGATTTTAGGGCTTCTATAAGGTTCTTAATAGTAAATATTTCTAACATATATATATATATATATCACACTATTAAAAACATTAAAGCATGCCTCATTTGGAGATCTTTACTTAATGGTCATGAAGCATATGTTTGCTCTTTCTCTCATTCCACTTCTTGTCTCTTCTTTGATTGGCTTGATTTGGAGAGGCTTGAATCATCCCAAATGGCTTTATATGCTTTATTATTCTATTTTTATTTCTTCTCAAATTTGGCTTTAAGGCAATTGATCTTTATGTGACTAAACTTTCCATACCATAATATTTTGTTTGTTTAACCTTATTTTTTCCCTTCTTTTAAGGAAACCTTCTAAGCATTCTTCAACATTGGTTCATGAAAGCCACCTCCCCATCATCCATCTCTTCTTCATTGGAGCTTAAGTATTTGGCAGTAACTTTAAGTGTAACTCCTACCTTTTCTTATTGACTTCTTTCATTGTGGATGGTTTTTTTTTTTTTATTAAGGGCCATCTCATAATTAAAGAGAATTTCTAAGAGCTTTATCTAAAGGCCTAGTCTTTAAACCTTTAGTATCCTTAAGGGATGTGATTTTGGCTAAACGTTCTTTAGGTAGGTGTGAGCACTGGATTTTAGACCTTAGGATGCAAGCCCAATAATGAGAACTAATATAATCAACTCCCAAAAGAGTAAGGGGAAGGTTGCAAAAGGAAGGAACAAGGCTTAGGGGAACCTTAGATTAAGCCCAAACTAAGACCACAAACTCAACAAACCTAACCCAAGAACTACTAAACAACCTTTAAATGGCTATATTACTAACTGACTTAGCTGTACAACTAAGTTCTTAACCCTAACAAAAAGAAGATTTTGGAACAATTGATTATTGACTTTCATTTGGTTATATAGCTAAGCATAAGTCTATACGACCAATCTCTTCACTATACAAACAACCTAAAAACCTTAATTCTAGAACCTTTATTGATCCTATATGTTAAAGGTCATGTGTTTGGTGCAACCAGAGCCATTTTGGCTTAGGTGCACATATTCCCTCGCTAGAAATACCTCTCTATTTGAAAAGGAGGAACAAACTATTGAACCCTAAGGTTATTCTACCAAAATTACAACTTAACTTACTCAAAATCTAGAAACATAATACTTAAACCACTTACACAAAAATCAAGGTAGAACCTATGCATTTGTGATTTAATCTTGTGTATTCCCTTTACATTTTAGAGGATTGATTAATACTATAGTGCCTTTGAGGGTAAGACAAGCATAAAAGAGCATCTCTAAGGCATCTATTGCCTCTCCTCTTCTTCCCTTTTCTTTCTTCTTTTTTGTTTTACAAAATCATGATCTTAATAGCTTATACAGACTTATTTGTGGTCTATACAAACCACTAAGAAGGTTATACAAACCACTTGTTGGTTTTTACAAACCTTTTTTACTATGAAGATAGCTTATTTTTCATCTTTTTTTTCATCCATTCCCACTTCCATTTTTACTGTTTCTAGGGGTATCTTGCAAGCTCCAACAACAAAATAAGGTTATTATGACCCATATTTCTTTAATAAATAGAGTTAGGATGAAGATGAGGGCTTAGTGTATATAATTTTAACACTCTCACCTTTTCCCCCCATTATGTTTCTTTCTTTCTTTTACATTGCACACTTTGTTTTAATGTCATTTTGAATATGATTGAGAAAGGCCTTATAACTCTAAATGCTCTCATGAATGCAATGCATCTTTATATTATTTGTGCTAGTTAGTTTCTTTGCATGTTTTAACCATTGTCACCATAAAGGGATGGGTAGCTATCTAGCTCGTTCACTCATCCCATTTTCTTTTGAGATGATCATTTGGTTGAACTTGGGGAGAAAGATTGATTCTTAATGATCCATCATTCTTGCTACTTTTTATGTTAAATGCATTGTGCTTATCATTAGCCTTATGAAAAGTTTCTTTCTTGAACATGTTGATATCCCAAACTTTTTATGGGTAGTGGTATTTTTAGAGATGTTTTAGCTCTTTTGAGTAACTTTGGATAAGGATTCAATGATCCTAAGATTTCATTATGATAATTTGATGTCTTGCTTATGTCCTTCGCCATCCTTCAAAACACATTTGCATGTCGTTTTTACATCATGTGTTTATGTTTTATTTGTTATCTTTATGTGTTTGTACTTCATTTGCTATTATCATTATCCATATGTGTATTCATATGATGTTGGGATTGTGGGTAATATGATACTTGGACATAGATGCGTGTTGGGCTCCTTAAGCTTTAAGATGATTATGGGGATGTGTAAAGTGTTGATTAATGGTATTTTTATACTTAAGTTGGTTTGTTTTATTTATCTCTTTTGGTCGTGACATGATGACTAATGCGTTTGATCTCTCTTTTAAAGGTTGCGGTGCATATACCTTTTGATTTTGATTTGCATATTTATATTTATGGATTATACATGCCTACCTTTTAGAGATATGATTATATCCTTATCCCTATATGCATATATGTAATGCCTTAAGATGATATGCTTGATATGATGTGCTAAAAACATGTTTAGGACTGATAATTAGATGAATCCATAATAAGGCTAAAGTGGAAAAAATGATCCAAAGATGCCCGATGATCAAATCCCTAAATTTTAGCAGTATGGGGGTTTCTAATTTCTTCCTCATGTTGTGCCCCATTCCTAAACTCAATTTGATGGGGTGAAGATGAATTAGGCCTTTCAAATGACTTAGGTAGGCTTAGAATTTATCCTTATTTGGATTTTTGTCCTAACTAAAATGGGGTGGCGACTCCAATTATATTAAGGATGGTACCAATGTATTGTACCATCATGGTCTCATATTGACCAATCAAGACCTAAAGGGCCTTTTATCTTACGAAAAGCCTTAAGGATCCCTTGATGATCTAAGACATGCACAACTATTTAGGGTTGTACCAATGTATGGCCCCCTATCCTTTCAATCATCCATTAATCGATCAAAAGTAAGAGTTGCAAGCAACATTCCCCTAGTTTGAGCGCAACCCCAAAAATCGATGGCGCTCATAGTGGCAACTCCATTAGGGACTTTGCATTGACTTCATATCTAATCACTTGTTTCACTTTTATTATTTTATCCTTATTATTAATAAATCCATTGCATTCATGTAGCCTCCACACTTCACTATGTGTACTAGATCTTCCCTTAGACAAACTGATGGATTCTCTAGACACAAGACTTAAGCTCCATTTGGGCTTAGGAGATAGTGAAGAGGGTTCGTCACTCACAAGTTAAGCACCTTCGAGTATATCAAAATTGGTGGAGGGGTATATGACAACCATCCCCTAAGCTTATGGGAGTCATCAACTATAATAACCTTTATAACCAATTAGGCACTTATGGGATCCAATTGTGCTTTAGAATAGGACACCCTTGTGTTTGCATTTTTCAAGGGAAGGTTTAAAGTCCCTAAAGAACGTGACTAGGCTTCCTCCATATAGATATAATGGTATGCCACTCCTTTTTTATGTAAATATCCAGCATGTGAGCATTTGTGTATTTTTCATTCCTCATTATGTAAATGGTTCTCTCCATGTAAGTATTTCCACTTCCAATGTAAGAATTTATGTATATCACTTCTCCTTTTTGTTAAAGGGATTATTTAATCCATTTATATTTTTTCTTTAGCAAAGAAAATGGTTTCCTTTTGTACATAACTTATTCCTTATTGTCTTTTTAGCTTTAATGCACATATGTTTTTTTGTATTTTTACCTTGGTCAGAGTGGACCATGCATAGAATAAGATCACACTTAGGAAAGAACCTTTAGACCTTGTGTGTGGGAGTAATAAGTTGTTGGGTTTTGTAGAATGAGCACAACAAAAAAATAAAATTTGTTCTACATGGAAACCCATTAAGGATCCATACGATTCAATTAAATAGAAAAAAGGATGTGAAAACCTCATCAATTTGAACAAGAAAGGCAGATTGTTGGAAGGTAAAAAGGGGATTTACATCGATAACACCCAACCTAAAACTTGAAGTTGAGTCTAGACGTCACCAAATGATGATCGCCCTCTGCAGGTATCCACACAAATAGGATATCTGTAAAACATGTAGTGTGCTAACACTAGGGTTTTCTTTTTCTCTCTAAAATATTTTTTAATAAAAGTAATGTGAATGTTCACTCTCTAGCTATCAAAAAGCCCTAAATGTGTGTATATAACTTAATCATTAAGATACTTATGTCAACTCTGTATCCTAAAAGATACGGATATGAGTGACAATCAATCATAATGAAGGGGTAATATCTCAATAACCATGCTAGATTTAGCAAAATTATTTTACATAAATGTAGATAATACATAAATATACAACTTTAAAGTTTGTCACATCACCAAATTCAGAATCTATGACCATCAAATTCTTGGAAACCAAAATTAAAAGATAGGTGAGGTTTCATCTGGGTATAGGGTCAATCACAATCAATGAGCTATATCTCTTTCCACACAACAAATAAATCAAAACTTCTTTACAGGTATTTAAAAGGGATATAATCCTGCAAATTTCATGTTTTACACTTTGTCTAAATCAACACATAAAGTCATCAAAATATATGAAAACAAAAATGTTGGACTAGGATGGTTAATCCTAAGTCTAGAACCTCTTTTGATCTTGACAATGAAGATTGATCATCATTAATATTTCAAATAAGTGTTGATTTTGCAGAAATAAATAAATCTCTCAAGAAGAAATGAAAGGAGTTGATAAACTCCAAAGTGACATGTAAATCGCGACCGCAATTTAGGATTCGCGATCGCAACTCATGTTAAGGCATGCTAAAATTCAAGGAGGCGAAATCGCGGAGCCATTCTTGGTCGCGACCTATGGAAAAAAAAAGAAGCCAAAATGTGATAGACGAATTCGCAGTGGATGTCACGCCCTAGTCGCGACAATGAATTTCAAAGTAACTCAAAAGGGAAGCAAGTCCACAGCTTGACAAGTGTCCCATAAGACTATTGGAAGTCAAATTTTACAGAGGCATCTTGTTGGTAGCGATCACAAATTTTGAGGAAGAAAGATGACCACTTCGACAGATGGATTTGCGTCCTCTATTGCGTCCTGTACAAGAAACCTCGCGACTGCAACTTTTAAAAGTAGGTAAAAGACAACGACTATATTTTCTTGGTAAACTACTAAGAAGTTGCCACATGGAATAACCGTTAGACACAAACGGGGTTTCACTTGAAGAATTTGGATTTTGCGACTGCGAAATGACAGTAGCGACCTCAATTTCATCTTGACAAGCATTTAATGTATAATCTATCTAGCATGTCTCAAAGATTTGATGAGCTATGATCTGCAACGTCTCTTTGGTGAAGTTTGGCTATAAATACACCACCAAATAGCCATGAATAAAGTTGCTAAGAAAATTATTACAAGTGATTAAAGCTCTCAATCTTTGCTACTCATTTCCTTCATTTTCTTTATGGAATTGTAATTGTTAGGTGTGAGCATTAAACACCAAGTTGTAAGGTTGTAGTGTTAGCCTGTAAAAACACTTAAGAAAGGTTTAAGTGTGAGCCTAGTGAAACACTTCAGTGAGGTTATGTGTTAGCCTAAAAACACATTATTGTAAGGTTGTGTGTTAGCCATCAAAACACAAGTTGTATAAGTTAGGTGTGAGCTCAAAAACACCTTGAGATAGTAAAATACCCAATTGATTAATTAGGAAGTGGACGTAGGGTCAATTATACTCGAACCATTATAAATTGGTTATCTCCATTCTACTCTTTCTTCTTCCCGTTTTCTTTGTTGTTGAAATTTTTATACACCAATTCAACCCCCCTTCTTGGTGCCTAGGGACAACAAGTGGTATCAGAGCAAGGTTTTCACAAATCAGACCTTCATTGGGTGAAACAAGATCATGGCACAAGAAGTAAACCACTCACAGCTAAGGTCATATTTTGATGGAACTGACTATACTCATTGGAAGTATAGGATGGAGATCTATCTTGACACATATGTGGCAAACCTTTAGGATGTGGTAATCAAAGAATGGAAGCCTCTTATAAGAGTTATGAATGGCAATGAAGAATTAATCCCAAGGGATGAATGGGTTGAAGCTCATCGAAAGTCAAATGGCAAGAATAAGAGGGCAATGGCCATTCTCCTAAGTTCACTTTCAAAAGAAAAGATTGGGAGAGTGCAACATTGTCAAACTGCACATGCCATATGGAAGACTCTAGAGAACTATCATGAAGGCACAACCTTAGTCAAGTTAAGCAGTTTGGAGATGTATGTCACCGAATGGGAACTTTTCATGATGAAGGACAATGAAAACATCACAGAAATGACCAATCGCCTCTTGTCGATC
>CATIWR010333224.1:0-43861 GCA_949677035.1 Omphalea diandra | reverse complement strand
TATATATATATATATATATAACTACTCATTTATAATCACATTTAACTAAAAGAATATATATTATATTTAAAGAGGCCATATATTAAAAACAAATAAAAAATATTAAAATACTAAAAAATTGGTCTATTAAACTTTTCAAATATAATATATTAGATACATCATTATTAATAAGTTCAATTATATAATCCCTAACATTGTGCATCTAATTTAAAGTGTATATATATATATATATATATATATATATATACTATCCGTACCCTACCTAAACTCAATATCATTTTTTCGGGCATGAGTCTATCCATACTCATTACCCAATCAATTTAAGTATTACCCAATTTAACCAAATAGGGTTCAGCTGATTACCCATAGGTAGGATACAAATTATCAACCCTCCTAATAGCTTATTACTGATTGTCATTGTTAAACTAAATAGTTATTCATTCCAAAGATGAAATAACATCATGAGCAACAAGATATAGCCATCTTATGTGGGAGCTCTTTAATTAAAAAAAAACATCATTCAAAACGCTAAAGACATAATTATCCAAACTTTGAATAACTTGGTTAGCTTGATGTGGAAGCCATCTATACGAGGCATTGGTGAAATGAAAGAGCTTTTTGACATCCAACACCATGGTTCCAACTTTGGGACTGAACCTTGCAAGAAGAAAGCATATTTCTATTTAGGCAATTAGTTTCCACAACTATATTATGGATGCAATATCATAAGCTATTGGTTATTCGTAAACATCAAGAACCAATCAAAATGAGAGAAAATAAATGAAAATGGGAAAGTGCTTGAGTGCTAGACTGATTTTATTTCCTTATCTCATGCTTAAGCTAGATGAAAAGGACTTAGTTAAAATGTCTTAGTCATAAAGTAAAACTCTAAAAGTTTAAAATTACAAAGTATCCTTCTTGAAAAAAAAAAAAAATCACATAACAACAATAGCATTCCAAAGCAAAATCTTCATAACACTTCTATAACTTTCAACATTTATAGCTTCTTCATCTTCTTTCAATATCAATCATTGACACTCAAGCTAGAACACATTCCAAACTTTTTTCCTCAATATCTCAAATTTAGCTTCAGACAATGTGTTAGTTAGGATATTTGCAAGTTGGTCATTAGACATAAAATGTTTAAGCCTCATTTCACCTTTTTAACTTCCCTGAGGAAGTGATATTTAATCATGATGTACTTTGTCTTCCTATAGAAGATTGGATTCCTAGACACAGTGAAAATAGACTAATCACTAAAAATTCCCTCATTAAGATCTTTCTCTTCCTTCAAATCACACAAAAACTTTTAGAGTCATCAAGCTTGGTTTACAGCAACAACAATAACAATATATTTAGCCTCTACTATTGATTGAGTTATAATATTTACTTTTTCAAAATTTTTATCTTATAACTCCATAACCAATTGAGAAATGAAATCTTTAATTTTAATGTTTTCCCAAGCATTATCAGTAAACCTAATGAGCTTCGTGTGACTAGCTCTCCTATACAATAATCCAAGTCAATTATTCTTATAACATGTCTCAAGATTCTCTTTACTACTACAAAGTGAATTTGGTTTGGAGATTGCATGAACCTAAGAAACAAACTAATTACAAACATGATGTTAGTTCTAGTAGCAAACAACATCAACCTTATCATCATCTTATTTCTTAAAATTTTCTCCTTTGAATGTTGGTGTGTCACATTTCTATAATTGGCCATTACAAACTTTTCCAAATCCTTTAACTTATTTCTTCTAGTTAATGGAAATTCCATAATTGGACTGATCCACTTCTAGAATAAGAAAGTATGACATCCTTTACATGCCATTCATTTCAAACATTTCTTTCATCTCTTTTTTAAATTGTTGTACCAATAGAAAATTACTTCCCTTAATAACCAAATCATCAACATAAAATGAAACAATGATCATTGTTCCTATGAGTGTTTCACATAGAGTGTAGCCTTATTACATCCCAACTGCAACAAATTTCATCCTATTGTAATAGACTCTTAGGCTTGATTTAAACTATATAAGGTTTTTTTTCAATAAATATACTTCATTTTTAGCTCTAGGAGTAATAAATCTTTTAAGTTGATTAACATAAATCTCTTCTTATAGTGTAATGACTTAACATCAAGTTGATGGACAATAATCTAATGTATCAAACTTGGCAATCTGAGCAAAAGTATGAGTAAAATAAAACCCACTTCCTTTTGAATACCCTTTAACAAAAAGCTGGTCTTATTGATAAGAGCAAAATATTAAGTATTTTATAATTTTTATATTTAATTTTATTATTTAATAAGTAAGGTCATTAGTTTATTTTTTGTAATTAGGAAAGATTCAAAGACGTATGTGTAAAATTGGAATAACAAGTGTAGTTTTATATTTTTGGTAGATTCGATTTTTAGTGCTTTAATAGATATTTTACTAACTATGAAGTGCTAGAATGAAAAACTAGTCCTCATAATTCTTGAAGAGGACATATTAAGCTTTTTAGAGAGGTATGATATCTAAAATTTTGAGTTTGAGTCTCTAAATATCTTCACAAAGTCTATCAAAGAAACTAGTCTTAAATCAATTTAAGTAATGAACATTTAAATGAGCTTATCTTAGGCTTCTGGTATTTAAATTAAGTGATTCAAAAGCCTAAAGTGAAGTACTCATATTGAGTTACAATTTTCGTGAGGAGTTTAAGCATGAATTTTGTCTTTATCTAGTCCAAAATCTACTTACACAATTTAGCATGGGTTAATCTAATTGGAGGAGTTTGTTAGGGTTTCTTTTTTTATGTGACTATAAATACTTCCTTATGAAATAAGTATATTACTATTTCCTAATGACACGTCTCTTATGAAAATTTTATCTAGGTGTATGTCTTTCAGTAATATAATCATAAAGTGAAATATTCTCTTAGCTTTTGAATGTAGCCATATTGAGCATATTTTTTTTTTATAAGACTTAGGCATGGTCATTTGATGAGAATGTCTAGGAGCATATCTTTGCTTATGCTGCCTTTTGGTTTGTATAAGTGATATATAAAGTCACAGTTGGCTTTACGAGGGGAAAGTCAAGTAAATGTATGAGAACTTAGATGAGTTCTAAACCTTGGTACTTGTGATTTTACATTAGCATTCTCCTTTTATGATCTATTTGAGTGTCTAGACTTAGGAGGGCTAGGAGTTCTTGTATTCTTACTCTCACAAATGTAATTTGTGAAGTAGGAATAGAGGATAAGAATGCATTATATCCTAGACTATATTTTATATAGGCCAATAACAAAAAAAAAAAATGATAATAATTCTTTTCGAGTTTTCACACTACCATCTAATATTTCGAAAATGACATATATTATCCAAAATTGAGTGAACTTTTTTTAATAGCATCCTTTAATCAAAATTGAGCCTTCAAATGAGGCTAAATTAATAATAGAAATATCATATAACTTACAAAAAAAATGTTATTTGAGGCTCAATTTGAAGTTTTAATCATTGCTTGAGTTCATTTGAGGGTTTATTTTTTGCCAAAGGTGTTATTGAAAAAGGTTCACCTAATTTTAGGTGTTATCTATCATTTTCAAAATATTAGATGATATTATGAAAACTCAAAAAGAATTGAATTTTTTTTTTGTCATTAGCCTCTCTCTCTCTCTCTCTCTCTCTCTCTCTATATATATATATATATATATATATATATATATATAGAGAGAGAGAGAGAGAGAGAGAGAGAGAGAGAACTGCTTAGGGGATTCCTTGCTAAGTTACCACTTAGCTTTTTTTCATTGTGATCAATTAGGAAATCTCTACGGAAAATGATTGATTAGTTGTTTTTGAAATTCTTAGTTAAAGTACTACAAAAAATAAAATAGAAAATGAAATGGAAGCAATTCAAAATTAAGTGCAATATTTTGAGTGTAACACATTGATGGATTTATGAGTTAACTTTGAGCTTGATATAAGTAATGACACTATTAATTGTGAATGATAATATTCATGAATGTAGCTCTATTGAGATGTGAATATATATATATATATTATGTTCTGGGTATAATGGATTAATGGACATGTGACTTAATTTTGAACTTAATAGTATGATTAAATATATTATCAATAATGGATAATAATGTCCATAGATGTAGCTTTGTTGAGACATGAATGAATGAATTAATAATAATAATAATAATAATAATAATAATAATAATAATAATAATAACAATAATAATAATAATATTATTATTATTACTACTTTATTTATTGTGAATTTGCATGAATGTGATGTAGACTTATACTATCTATCATTATTGTTTAGGCATAGGACAAAAAATAGCTAGAATACTCCATTTTGACAACACTCAAATATTGAAGAGATATATGGATAGATAAATAAATAGAGAGAGAGAGAGAGAGAGAGAGAGAAAGAGAGAGAAAAATGGTAGATCCTAAGTCCTAAGCGTTGTCAGTGGCATAAATAAAACAAAAAATGTAGCATTAATACATCTCATTCCACTCCAATATCTACCCCCTACAGATTTTATATGGAAACAAAAATTAAAATTTTTAATTTTTGTGCAACACCATTTCTACAACCACCTTTTAATCCTTCAATTTTTTGAAGAATATATTTGTAATCCTCTATCCGTTTTATGATTAATTGATGGTCCAATATTTCTCAATACCAATTATATATTCAAGAGAATAAAATAATCGGACATTCCTCTTGAAGACTTAGTGCCCTCTTCACCATATGGGGAATAAAAATCTTTATCATTATCTTTCTCTTTTAACTCATTAATTTTTTCAACCGCCTCCTTTAACTCTAACCTTTTCTCTATATCCTCTTCACAGTAACTCAACCTAATCTTCAATAGCTTTATCATATAACCTTTACTATTCTTTGTTGCTCTAATCTCCTTATCAAACACCTGAATCATCCATTGTTCTTGAGGGATGGCATTAACCCAAACTGCCAAATCCTCTTCTGCACTTATTTTTCCTTGTGGCATAAAGTTTGTAAGGAACTTTCCTGTTAAAAGCTCAAGAATCAACATCCCAAGACTCCATACATCGTTCTTATTAGTAATCCGTCCTTGTCGTAAGTATTCAGGTGACTTATAAGACACCATGAGTTCTTGAGCATTCTTGGTTGATGATAGAGCATTCTCTTGGTTGATGATAGGAACTAAGCCATAATCTGTTAGAAGTGGCTTGTTGGATTCACTAAGAAGAATATTAGAGGATTTTAGATGCCCACGAGCTGCTATGATACTGAGAAGTTCTTTGTGGAGATATAGAAGTCCGTTGGCTACTCCTTTAACAATCTTTAAACTGATCGGCCAATCCATATATGTGTGTGGCCAAGAGCCAGGTGGCCTAAAAGAAAGTAAAGATCAACCGCACGTATATAAGAGAAGTTTTATGACAATCAAGATTTGAGAATATTTACATAATATTTAGTTTAATTTTAATTTAAAATTCATTTTATTCATAAATAAATTTTTTATAGAATTATTTAATAAATTTTTATTTTAATGTATTACAAAATAAAAATAGAATTTATTTCAGAAATAAGTTCTATGTTTAATTAAAATTTATAATTCAATGAAATAATTTATTTTTACAAAAATATCATTATATTACTTTTTCATATTTTTATAATATAAAAAATAAGAAAAAGGAGAGAAAATAAAAAGGAAAGAGAATAGATAAGAAAAATAAAGGAAGAAAGTGAAAAAATTATTTTAATTAGGAGTACTTTTATCATAATGAAAAATCTTTTACAACTTTACAATTCTTTTGAAAAATCTATCAAATTTGATAGAACTTGATATAGTTATAATTAATTCTAAAGATTTAATAAAATAAAATGTAAATAAATTTTATTTATACTAAATATATAAAATATGAATTTATAAATAAATTTCATAAAAATTATAGAATTCATTTATATCAAATACATTAAAAAAAAAAAGTTAGCAAGGTACCACTATAATATGCTCCAATATCATTTCAAAGATTTATTACTTCTCATATCGGCTTTATAATTAGAGAAATTCTAAATTGCATAACTTGGTACAATCATCATATTGGCATTGGGTTCCATTATCAACACTATGGATTCCCATTAAGTTAATGACTTTCATAAATTCTCAAATAATATCACGACTTATATAAATCCTATTAGAATATAAGTCATTACTTTCTACATTGTGTAGATGAATATTCAATTATTTTGCCAACCTTTATAAATATTTCTACTTTATAATTAGAGAAACGCCAAGTTGCATAAATTGGTGCACATGTAAATTTACAAGCAAAAAAGTGTATATAGTGAGGGATGATGGCACTAAGGCACTGTTTCCTTTATTTTTTTAAATACAGAATTTATTCAAAAATATATGAAAAGTAAACAAACAAAAATTAGGTGAACAAAGTGAAAAAAAATTCTATATTTGAAAAATAGAGTCAAACATGACCGAGTATAGATAATGTTACCATTAGAACTGTGTGCCACTCTAAAAAATATTTTTGACAGAAAGTGAACTAAAAAAAATACATAATTAAATAAAAAAGATATGAAAAATAAATGTCAAAATGAATAAATTTTGTATTAGATTTTTTTTAAAAAAAAAGAATAAGGCAAACATTGCCCTAGGAGCGATGAATGCTATAGCCATCCCTCCTTGCTATATGTATCACTACTCAATTTACAATCATCAGATTGGTTTTGGATTCCATTATCAACCTTTACACATATAAAAAAAATCTTTAAGAAAAGGAAGAGAAACATACCATGAAGATGAACAACTAAGCTACCTTTCTCAACATGGTCAGTGACTAAGAGCTTCTCTTCCTTTCGATAATAATAAGCAACCAAAGGTAATAAATTGGGATTTGTCAACCTCCTAACCTCCTCATATGTTCTTGAAATTCTTCTTTGCCAACATTTTTCTTTTGTTTAAACCTTTTAAAGATCATAACTGGCCTAATTGTAAGAGCAGCTTTGTAAGATGATTTAAAACAGTCTCTACCCAAAATATCTGCTAAGGCTTTTAATAAGTGGTGCAAATCAAATTTCTCCCTATCATTTCTAACAAAAGATAATTGATGTTTTGTGAATCAAAGAACACAATTTTTTTTTTTTTAATTTTGGTTTTTCGTGGTACCACCTCTTTACACAGTAACAATACATATATAACAGTCTTAACTGATGCTATTTTTGGTATATATAAAGGGAGACAATTATGACTAATTTAATTGATTCTATTAGGCTCAAATTGACCCGTTAGTGAGGGAATCTTTATTCCTTGATTTTCTCCCCTGATTACCAGAAGGCAACTCATGTCAACACTCCCTCTCAAGTTGGTATGTATATGTCCATCATACCCAACTTGACAAGTGAGTTACTGAAACTCTTGCTACACAGCTTTTGTTAGGATATCGGCCAATTGATCTTTAGATTTAACAAAAGAAAATTGAACGATCTTTGTTTCAAGATTTTGTTTGATGAAATGTCAGTTAAGTTCTACATGTTTTGTCGCATCATGTTGGACTGGATTATGTGAAATATCGATTGCTGCTTTTTTATGATAAAATATATTCATCTCACAACTTGGAGGAAACCCAATCTCAGATAAAAGTCTGTTAAGCCAAAGAAGCTCGCATAACCCTTTGGCCATTCCTTGAAATTCTGCTTTTGCACTTAATAATGCTATAACCTTCTGCTTCTTACTTCTCCACGTAATTAGATTCCCTCCAACAAATGTAAAGTAGCTTGAAGTAGACTTTCTGTCTGTTATGTACCCTGCCCAGTCAACATCCGTGTAGCCCTCAATGTTTAGATGACCATGTTTAGAGAATAGAAGTCCTTTTCCTGGAGATGACTTCAAGTATTGAAGGATTTACATTACAACATTAATATGGTCTTTGCTTGGACAATGCATAAATTGACTAACCACACTTACAACATAGGCGATGTCTGGTCGTGTGTGTGACAGAGATTAATTTGCCTACTAGCCTTTGATATCTTCCTTTGTCTGTTGGAACTTGGTTTGGATACTCCCTAAATTGATGATTTAGAATTATTAGTATATTAGCAGGCTTGTAATCTGGTAACCCGATTTCAGCTAATAAGTCTAGGACATATTTTCGTTGAGAGAGGAAAATCCCTTGATTGGATCTAGCAACTTCAATTCCCAAGAAGTACTTGAGTCCTCCTAGATTTTTCATCTCAAACTCAGAAGCTAACTGTTCTTTAATTCTTGCAATCTCACTTGTATCATCTCCTGTAATGATCATATCATCAATAAGAGAAACTAGCCAGTAGAGTGCTACCTATAAAAAAAGATCAATATAGCCATTTGAGCCTTTAAAAGGTCGATGAGATTAAGACCACGATCATTAGAATTCAACTGGTCTTTCTTTTCAAGCATTGATTTTCTCCTATGACTTCATTTCAATGGTCTTTTCAGTTGTTCCAATTGTCATTGAATGTCTCATGCCTTTAATAGCTAGTCTCAATGGTTGATGGTCCTTATTTTTTGCCTTGCCAAATGACAGTCATTGAATTTCATTATGATAATTATTTAGATTTAATAGTTGTTAGACTTCGAGCAATCCATACAAACTCAATAGCCTAATCTAGCACACTTTGTTTAACTGATCATTATGCTTTCAACAGTCATTAAAAGAATTCCACATTCGCTGATTTGCTTTGATTCTCTTGCCATTAACAGGTGTTTATCTTCATCCCATAGCCATTGATTTATTCCGCAGTCATTGAATATACTCCATAATAATTAAGGAGGTGTACAATTTGTATAAAAGAGATAGTATAATTTGTAAGGACTTTTCAATTGGCCATTTTTCTGATTTAATAGTCATTGGACACTTCAACAATCGTTTGCATGCTTCTAGCAGTCGTTAAAAGGTTAAGTCTAACTTTGGCTTTGTTTTGCTCTAAGTCTGGACTTCTATTTGCCTTGACCCAGTAGATCACCCAATATAAGTGTCTTTTGAGCTTTTTGAAGTTTAAAGAGCATGCCTTAAATCAATTCCTTTTGATTTTGTATTGAGAAGAGTTAAGGTTCTTACATTGAACATGTAAAATACTTACACAACTAAAAGTACCTTTAACCCTTATTTGTGATTATCAAAATAAGAATTAGAATCATAAGGTTCAACAAAAAATTTTCACTAAACCGTTTCAAGCCGACCATTGGAGTGCAAAGGAGACTTTTAACCGTTAAGTTAACACACCCATGTTGGACAAATGGATGACCATGCAACAATCCGACAACTATTTTTCGACTACGTTAACAAATCAAAAAAAAAAAAAAAAAAGGTTGTCCATTAATTAGGTTTTGGGGCACTTGGCTATGCAAGGAGATATGATCATATGGCCTTGGGAAGGTTACTAAGGGCTAAAAAGGTGTTCCATAAGCTCTCAAATACTCTCTAAGTATATTCAAGTTACATTACTTAAATTTGAGATAATTGTAAGAGTTAGCTTATGGGTGTTAATGAGAGTGTTTATTCTTCTTATGCAGTATTTATATATCTTGTGTGAGAATCACATTACTTACGTATTTGTATGTAAAAGACAAGTTAGTGTCACTTGAACTAACTTGAGAATGATTTGAGTTACATTCAGAGATCACTTGGTAATCTTAAGGAAATAACATTAGGATTGTAAATATTTGAGTCGCATTTATAAGATACTTCAAAAATAGAATTCTCAAGTGACTTTGACTTGCAGAAATAACGTAGGTTGGCACTAAATTTTTGAAATCTAATAATGAAGAACCTAAAACAAACTACTAGAAGCTAAGTCCCTGATATAAGAAAACACTACGGCTAACACTACTTGGAAAAAGAATGCAAATTAAATAGAAAACTTAAACAATAAAAACTCAATTAAAAACCAGTTATAATCCAATTAGAAAATAAAATATAAGATGGACAAGAAAATATAAACTTAATGAAAAAATCTCACAATTTAATGCATTTATTGGTCATGCTATTTTGCATTTTTTTTTAAAAAAAAAAGACATTTTATTGTTATCAATAAAGTAACAGAAACAGTCACACACATTATCTATGAATAGGAGATGTTAATTAAAATCACTCACAAAATTATAAACTTTTTACCATGAGATAAAGACACCTTTGATTTTTGTTATGTCTTTGGGTAATTTGTTTAATGGTCATTAAATTATAATTAAAATATTATTATAGTCACTAAAAATTGATTTATTTAATTAAATTACTAAATTTTAATTTTTATTCTATTTTAATTTATTTATCTATTCTTATATTTTTGTTTTATTATTGAATTATTTAAATTTTTATTCATGAAATTATTTTAAATTTCCACTTTGCTGAGATATAATAAAATTTAAAGCATAAAATCAATTTTGAATAGGAAAATAAAAAAAAAATTGATCAATAAGCCACAATAGAATAAAAATCAAAGTTTAGTGATTAAATTAAACAAAATTAATTTTTAATAATTACAACAAAATTTTGATCATAATTCAATAACCATGAAAATTAATTACTTTATATCTTCTTTTTTTTTTTTTTTTCAGAAGGGAAATGTGACCCCTTTGGAGTCTATAAATTGGCTTTCCCTGTTCTTTAGTAATAAAGAATAAAGAAGTGGCAAGTAACTCTAACCAAATTGATTCTTAATTTGGCTCACCAAAGTAAGTGCCACAAAGCTATTGCTTGATGTTTGTCTTCTTACAGTTAGAAACTTGGTTTGACAGCGAACCAATGGCATTAAAATTGATCATATAGCTCAACAAAAAAAGAAACAATATAGCTGCTTTTTTTTTTATAAGAGAAATAAAGGTGTAGAAAAAAACAAAAAAGAATTTTCGTGGTTGTGATATATACAGAAGATTTGTTGCTGTGCACCTACTATATATAGTAAAACAAACATGAATTTTATTGCTTGTAGTTTTCGAGAACATTTATTGTATTTTACATGCATTTATAATTGTTAGCTACATTCATAACAAACTGCCAATAATGGAAGACCCTTAACATAATTCCACTTATGATTTTGTTTTATGATACAGGAGGATCAATATCGGAGATGCGGAGGGGTATAATATTTGTTTTGTTTATTGGGTTGTTAAATTTGCCTCTTTTGTTTTGTATATTTGATCAATAAGCAAGTGAGAAAAAGGGGAAACAAATGTGGAGCCGAAGGGAGAATATGCATGCGAGTAGTAGCGGAGAAGGAGAAGGAGGAGGAGGAGCAGGAGGAAGAGAAAGATCTGTGGCAGTGGCAATAGACAAGGATAAAACTAGTCAATCTACTCTGAGATGGGCTCTTGACCATATTGTAAGTAAAGATGGAACTTTGAAACTTATCCATGTTAAGGAGCGGCCAACGTTCCCTCATCCATCACTAGGTAATAAACTTTCTCAGAAATGTAAAACACCTCTTAATCACCCTTGTTTCAAGTTCTAATTTCAAGTTACATATGTGAAAAATTTTATTGCTTTATGTACGTAATTTTCTATTGCAGAGCACAAGGAAACAAAACAACTTATTGATAAAAATGCCATGGAATTATTTCTTTCATTTCGATGTTTCTGTCGACGTAGACAAGTGGGTTTTCGTTTCTTTATTAATCTTCTTTTTCCTTTTTTTCAAGAAAAGAATATTAATTATTGAACAATCAAATGGTTTTGTTTTGGCACTAATTATATTCAGGTTCAATGCGAGACTATTATACTTGAGGATTCAGATGTAGCGAAAGGACTTATTGAATATGTATGCCAAAATAGAGTTGAAACTTTACTGCTTGGTTCTTCATCCAAGAATGGACTTTCTAGGTAATTCATTTATTATATAGTAATAAGGTTGATAAATGGAAAGCATATATACTCATATATACTTGAAAATTTTTTCATGCACAGAATTTTTAGGACTACAGATATTCCAGGAAGTGTATTAAAATCGGCACCAGATTTCTGCACAGTATATGTAATATCAAAAGGAAAAATCAATACCGTGAGGAATGCAACTCGTCCAATCCGAACTCGTTCTGCTAGTGAAGCATCCATGTTTGGTAACCCTGACATGAGTGTGAAGTCTACACCTCATATCATGTAAGGCAGTTTCAATGAATTTCTTATAAGAATCTAAATCATGCTTTGAATAATCATAAATTGTTGATTGGTTTTGAAGGGGAGGAAGCGAAAGATGTTATGATGAGATTTCTGCAGTTGACTTTGATAATCCTGCAGCACCCTCTGGAAGGGCAAGCACAGATAGCAGTTTCTGTAACTTTTATGCTGATCTTGGTTGTGAACTAAGTGGAGAAGAGTCTCCAAAGGGCTCAAACGTGATTGAATTATCATATTCATTAAAATTCGATCCTACCCATGTTGATAATAATAATAATAATAATAGTAACAGTAATCGTTTGGATAATGGAAGAGCATCCTGGTCATCATTACTAAATAACATGGTACGTGAGAGTGATGACATTCATACCGTTTCTTTTTCTTGTGTGTAGTATCGATTAGTACCATTTCTGAGTAGTGCATTTTCATATGTACATTCATATGAAATTCCAGGAAGAATATGAAGATGAGTTGAAAAGACTAAAGACAGAGCTAAAGCAAACGATAGACATGTACCATGCTGCCTGCAGAGAAGCACTGGCAGCAAAACAAAAGGTATATTATTAAGGAATACATTTAATAAATTCCCATTGTTATAAGATACATATATAAATAATTAAGTCCTACGGATTTCACGACCCACTGGCAGGTTATTGAACTTGAAGAATGGAAAATAAAAGAACAGAAAAGAATAAAGGAGGCACATGTAACTGAGGAAAATGCAATAGCGATGGTGGAGAGAGAGAAAACAAAGAGCAACATCGCAACTGGGGCAACAGAAGCAGTTCAGAAGCTTGTTGAGATGGAGGTACAAAAGAGACTCCATTCGGAAATGAAAGCTTTGAAGGAGATGGAGGAAAAGCATAAAGTTTTAGATGATTTAGGACAATCCCACATTGTTCTTAAATATCAAAGCTTATTTCACATAGTTGTTGTTTTGATTTTATTTTATTTTTATTTCTTATTGTTTAAATGAACTTCTTCTAAGTGAAGAAAACATGAAATATTTATTTATGGTTTTGTGCTCATCCTTAAATTTAATCTAAGCTTGCAGTCATAATAGCATCTTCAGTTTAATTTTGGACTAAATTAATTTTAGGTTATACTCTTTTAAAATGAATTTTAGTTGAGTCATTTCACATTAAACGTGAGCTTTTTTTAGAGAAAACATTACAAAAAATATTATTTTTTGCAACTAGATATTAGTGACGACTCTTATTTTTTGTTGGTAAAAAAATTATTAGCAAGGAAAATCATATATTGTCGCAAAAATTTGAATTGTTAATTTAAGTATTAGCGATAATATGAAATATTCGTCACAGCTATTAATTTTGTTTGTCACAATTGTTTTTTTGAGGGAAATTTTAGTGCTAAAAATTTTTGCAACAAAATTATTTTTATCATTACAAAAGATTAATATTTGTGATAAATTTATCTCATTATCGCTAATAATTTATTTGTGATAAAGTTTTTTCATTGCTATTATTAAACCATAATGTCAAAATATTAGCAAAATAACATGTTATCGCAAATAAATGTATTAAAATAACTAATTGCAACTACCAAATATTTGTTGCAAATATTATGTTAGTTTGGTGCATATTTTTTTCAAGTACTTAAATTTCAAAAATATATTAATTTGATTGTAAATCAGTCTATTTCCCCAATTGTAACACAAAAAAAAAAAAAGATTGTAAATTAATATTTTTATAAAGGACCTTAAAATAATTCTAATGTGCATGAGATATTTTTTATAAAAGAAAACGAATGTTATTATTTGCATAAGATACCTAACAAATAAAAGTATAAGATGTAAAACTAAAAGTAAATCAAATAGAAATAGAGGAGAATGTTATTTGATCCTTAAGAATTAATCCAGGTTATGAAAAGGTTGAAACTTATTACATATCAAAATTCTCTAAAATGAAAAATTATAATGATATTTTAATATGATGATGAAGTAAAAATAAATAGATAATTTACTGACCAATTACATTCTAATATAAGCATTTAAAATTTCGATGTTTATTAAAATGAATTTAACTATTTTGAAAAGTTTACTATAAAATAAAATTTTAAGTCTTATTCTTATATATGATTGTGATAGCTAAATTTAGCTTAATTAATTGCTATTTGATTTTGAAATTAACTTTTTTACCTAAAATTTGAACTATGTTTTGTTATAAAATTTAGCAATGAATTAATTTTAAAAATGTGATTTTTACTTTCAGTTTATTTTTGATAATATATTTTAAAAATAGAATCAATTCACAATCAAATATTAATTTAATTGGATAAAGTTATGAAAATTGAGTATGAAATAAAAAATTAAATTCAATTTTGAATTTGAAATTTAGAATTGAAACTAAATTTGGACTTAAATCATGAATGTAGTATAAAATAAGACTTTACACGTTAATTTACTTTTCAATTATAAATTTTTATTCAAAAATTATATATATTGAATTCTATGATGAATTATGAATTGAATTCAAAAATATAATGTTTGAAATTCAAAATCAACAAAATGATTTTGTAAGGTAGATATGATATTATAATTTGAAATTCAAATAAAATAATTTCAAATTAAATTCAAATTTTGAATTTGAAATCTTTTTTTTTTCTTTTATAAAAGAAACACTTTCATGGATTAGTTGCTGGAATCATTATTTTGAGTTAAATTTAAAATACCAAATGTTACTTTTACTTTGAAAAATGAAACAAAAACTTACATCAATAGATAGAGTTAAAATTGAAAAAAAAATAGTTTTTCAATTTTTGGTTTAGATTTTAATTTTATAGGTAATTTTAGCAAGATTTTGTAAATCTAAATAGATTCAATGTTCAAAATTAAAATTAAAATTAAAATAATATAATATTTATATTGTTAATCTTTTCTGAAGTTTGTTAACAACTCTCTTGGTAGAAACATTTTATAAATAAAAGATTCTCTTTCACCGTCAAATATTTTACGTAGTCACAAATTTAATTAAAATTTTAAAATTTTTTATTATTTCATTATTATGAAATATGCTATAGGGAGGATCAATCTTCAAGCATTGTTGGCAACTTTTTTATTTTTATGGTACATAGTTTCGTCTTCATAATATTTCACTACTTGTTTGTTATTTTTTTATTTTAAATAAATAGTTTTTTCTTTTTGATCAAATGTTATGTAAATGATTTGTTTTTTTTTTCTTTTTATTCACATTACGTGTAAACTGACTGCTATTGTATAATATTGAGAAATATGTTAAAATCTGTATTTGTACTAACCAAAAAAAAATATATAAAAACACACCTTAAGATAAGGGTTTTTAGAACCAAATTGAATCACACTAATCGGTTAGATCGATAAAACTAAAACCGACCAATAATTGAGTTCAGTTTAGTATTAAAAATCAATCAATTAAAAATTAGTCAAAACTGAAAAATATTGGCCAAAAATGAAAATCGAATAAAATCGATTTAATCTAAAATTACGTTGTTTCGTGAAAATTTACAAATTTTTAAAAAATTGCACAATTTTACTCAAAATTTTAATTTAAAAAAATAATTTTTATTGCTTTATTATATTATATATTTTTATAATTTTAAAATATTATTAAAAAATATCCTATTGAATTGGATCAGTCGACCTAAAGACTGATCAATTGACTGATTCGATCTCCAATCTAATTTTAAAATAATCGCTTAAGAGTACAATATTAATTTTCTTATTTATTATTTTAAATAATTTTATTTTTTAAATTATTATAAATAATTAAAAAATTAACACAATTTAATATTTATATAATAACACTCTAACACTAAACATTTGTGAACATAGAATTCACTTTTATTCTATTGTTTAATGTTAATTTGATAATATGATTCGACATGTTCTATCTCTCTCAAAGTGGACTTTTCATATGAAACTCACATGACACTGTTTTTATTTTTTTCTTTTCTTTTTTGTAATGAGATATAAATACAATTTATCTTCTTCACATAAAAGAAAAAAAGAAAAAATATATAGCATATATAATGGAATTTATGGTAAAATGAGATTATGAGTTACCTTATACATATTATGTAACATTTCTATTCTTAAACAAATCAAAAGTAAATGATATATTTGCAAAGTGTATTGATATGAACTTATACTTAAATCAGACATTAACAAAAACCAAGAGAAAATGATATATATATATATATATATATATATATATATTTCAGTGCACATTAATTTAAATGGTAAAAGAATGTATATTTGTCATTATGGAGGTGTCTGCCTTTCTGAGAGATCATTTATGGAAGAGGGTTCAGGGTTGGCAAGGCGGATTCTTATCACAGACGGGGAGGGAGTTGTTGGTTAAAATAGTGTGACAAGCTATCCCAAGCTATTGCATGAGTATTTTTCTCCTCCCTATGTCCTTGTGTGATGAGTTGCAGAACATGATGAATTCTTTCTGGTGGGTTATGAAATCGGATAGTAGTAGGAGGTACAATTGGCTGTCTTGGGAAAGGTTATGTAGCCGTTAAGAAGGAGGGATGGGCTTTCGAGATCTCCACGCGTTTAATCTTGCGTTGTTGGCTAAGCAAGGCTGGAGATTACTCGAACATCCTGATTCGCTAGTTTCTTGTTTACTTAAAGCTAGATATGATCTGGGTGGGGATTTTTTATCCGCGACACTTGGCTCTAACCCGAGTTTTACTTGGACGAGTATCTTGGCAGCTAAATTCGTGTTACAAAGTGGCTGCCGTTGGCGAGTTGGGGGTGACTCTCCTATTAATGTGTGGCACGAACCACGGTTACGGGAGGACGATGGGTTTTATTTGGAGGATGGGGTTGTGGAAGGTTTGGATAATTTATTGGTGAGTTATCATTGGGTTCCGTGTACGTTTGAATGAGATTTCGAATTGTTAAAGGATCTATTTATTGATCGTGATGTACAAGCTATGTCTCGAAGGTCACCATCTGCAGCAGGAACTTCAGATAAATTGGTTTGGCATTGTGATAAATAAAGGCTTTTATTCTGTAAAGTCTGGGTATCGGCTTATAATGAACTCTTGGAATGAGGGTGTTTCTGAATTTGCTACTAGTTAGTGGTCTAAATTTTTAAAAATTCCAGTACCATTAAAAGTGAAACACTGTTTGTGGAAGATTGGATTGAATTGTTTGCCATACTGTGATAACCTCTTGCGTCAAGGAATGGTAGTCTTTAATACTTGTGTGTTTGTGGGACTTATGGTGAGCATTCTGGCCACATTTTCTTGGATTGCTTCTTTGCGAAACAGTGTTGGCATGTGCTGGGCATCCCAACACCTTATGCACATGCGTCTTCAATGTTTAAGTGGTTGGCTTGTGTTATGGATAATGAAGATACCCACACGACTGCCACTGAGTTCATGGTTATTTGGAGCCTTTAGTTGGCCTGTATCTCTCAAGTATGGAGGAATCACATGCTAACACCAACACAGTTAGTTCTTCAATGTAGAGAGGTGCTGCGTGCATGGGATGGAGCCCAAATCTTGTCCTCAAATGTCTCGGCTTCAGTTCGGACTACTGGTGGCTGGACACACCCATCTCCACCTTTTATTAAGTGTACTGTTGATGCCTCGATACCTCTGCATGGTGATGTTATTGGGGTGGGTTTTGTTATCAGGGATGCCACTAGGCAATTCCTTTATTGGTTTTCTAAGCATTTTGGGGGTAGATTCCATCCTAAAGAAGCTGAACTTCTTGCTCTAGTGGAGACATTGAAACAACTTGTCCTGCAAGGCTATGAATATGTCCAGATAGAGTAAGATGAAAAGGGATTGTTGATAGTTTGTCTTCAACCTGCCTAGATTATTCAGAGTATGGTGTGTGGTTGGATGTCTCTAAATCTTTGCTTAACAGGCTAAGTGATGTGTCTGTTTCTTATGTTAGGAGACAAGCGAACGAAGTCGCGCATGTGTTTGCTCAAGCGGCTCCTTCCTATGCTAGTCCCACAAGTTGGCAAGAGGCTCCTAGCTTTGTGAGAGCCCTCTGGCAATCGGATGTACATTGTTAATTATCTATCTATATGCCTTCTTTTATATAAAAAAAAAAAAAAAAAATGTACACAGCCATTTATTGTTTACATATATACATAGATAGAGAAAGAGAGGGAGGAGAAGCAGTAACGTCGGTTTCGCCGATCAGATGCTTTTGTGCATGTACATTGATGGTTCTAGTCTTGTTTGTTACCGTCAAAGCATCAACAAAGATTAACGAGCTTAATACAGGAATATTTGTAAAATTCTCTACCATTTTCTTAATTTTTATTCATTCAAGAAAATTAATTATCACAATTATATATGTAAAGATCATGTCATGCAATCAGCGACTCTTTTGAGTCGGTGGTAATGAAATCTAATTTGGAACTATAAGGTTCCAATTTCAATGACAGATCAAAGACGTAATGCAATGACTTGTACTATAGAATTTTTTATTTTTTTTTTTCTTTTAGGATGGGGGAGACGCTGTTGTCATAGAGCTCCACGAACGCATCAATGGTGGACGGTTGAGTTACAGAGAATAAGTTAATTAAAGGTTTCAAATTGATCGTACAATTCGAACATGATGAAACCTAGACGGTTGGTTAAATTACGACTCACGTATGAACATTATAAGCTGTTGAGATGGGGATTGAGAGAAATCTGGATGGTGAATTCTGTTACATTAGTTTCGTGGACTCCATTACTCTGTTATCCATTCACCCTTTTTTTCAATTATACACAACAACTTGACGTTCTTTGAAGCAAGTTCTTCTGTTAATTGTGTAGTTGACCGCATTAGATTTACATTGCTAGATTAGTGTTTTCCTATTTTGTAATTGAAGTGCACATGTAATTTTCTTTTCTTGTATTTGAAATTTATGTGTTTTAATATTTAGAGTTGAACCACATTTATTCCAAAAAATATTTTATTAATCATTGTATTAATATTAACGAAATTCTATGAATAAAAAATTTTTTATTGATATTTTTTATTCTTTGATTTAATTTTAATTATTTAATTAATTTTATATTTATTTTAGTTAGAATTTATATGATTTTACAACTATAAAATACTATTATAAATCAATGAATGGTTATTATTATAATAATTTTTAGCAACCACATATGTGGTTGGAAAATAAGGTATACAATTTTTTGTTTTTGATAAATATTTTTCATCAGAATTAAATTTGCAATAGAAAAATATGGTAGGGAAAAAGTGATAATTGATTGAAAAATATTTTTAGAAATGTAATATATCTCGTCGCAAATGATTGATCGTTATTTTTTCATCGTCTTTATGAGTATTAGCTACAACAATTGATATCATTAACTATAAAAAATTAATCATTGCAAATGATTTATTAACAATGAGATCATTGCATATAAATTATTAGCGAGAGAGGTATTAACTACGACAAGCAATGAGACTATGTGGTCGCTAAAACTTTTAGCAACCACAATATAACAATAGCAAGAAAATAAAACATAAAATTTTTAAAAACAATTTCATTAAACAAAAAGTATCCAAGTTAAGAGTGTCTCGTTAAAAAACCTTTCAACCAAAATCTTTTAGAAAAAATTTGAAAGAAAAAAGAGTATACACTTCAAAATAAGAGAATAATAATGATTATACATATATCGATAAATCAGTCAATGCAAAATCACAAAATCATACCAAGAATTCATCCTCCAAGCAAATTCATTCATCATCTAATCTCAAATCGAATCTGACTAAACAATGGGAGTAATATTATTACAAATTCTCTGAATATCAAAAACATAACAAGACAAATTGATTAGTTAAAGATAAAATATTAGCTAAAATAAGACCACATTCAGAAAATGACTCCCTTTTGTAAAAGAGTAACTCCATTTGCCGAGTCAGACTCAACGATCACCTTTTCCAAACCATACTTCAAAGATTCTTGCATTCCTTCGTTGTCATCAATTCAACCAATATCAGTTAAGGAACACTCTCTTCTCTTTACTAGCATAGACAGTCATCAAAGAAACTTCTTGATCGCGTACCGCAGCCACAATACCATACAAATCATTTAGTTCTACAAAAACAGCATCAATATTTAATTTCAGGCAATCAACGGGAGGTAAAGACCAACTATTTCTCACTTCACTAAATTTGGATGGAGGATGAGCATGAACCAAGGCAACAAGATACTCTTGTGAAACATAGTTGCCCAACTGTATATCGAATCAACATGAAAGTAAGAAGACCCATGCAATGTGTTATTACGAATGAACCATGTCATCCAATAACATAGTGCAAAGACTTCAAATTGATCCAAATCCAATGCATCCCTTGCCATCCACAATGCATCAATAGCCCACTCCTAAATAATAATGACTAAAGCATAAAAAGGTTATGTTTCCATATTCGTATAGACACAAGGCAGTTGAAAAGTGCATGACATTGATCCTCAAAATCATACACACCAATAACAATGAGCCAACGAAAGTACATGATAAAGAACAACAAAAATGGCAAAATATTATGAAAAAATTGTTAGAGAAAAATACGCACCTTAAGAAGGAGACTTGAACTCCGAATGAACTTTCACCAACCCAACATTGTAGAAGAAGAAGACCTGGCCTGGGACGCATCGTGTTAAATGTAAGTTATTGCGTCAACTTACAGAAAGAAATTCAAATTTTATGTCATTTTTTAAATTTTAGATAAAGTTAGATTAAATGACTCATAATTTTAATTTTTAAAAAATTTTAAATATATAATAATATAAATTGAATTACTCATATCTCATGAATCGAATCAAGATTTAATCAATTTAAATTTATTCAACTATTCAGTTATACTAAGTAAATTTAAATCAAGTTCTCAAATCAAGTTATAAATTACCATCTCTATGTTTAACACGATTTCTCATTTGACTGACCTTTCATATATAAAGATTTAGCAAATTAACTCTAACCCAATTGGTCTTCTGTTAATACTATTTATGATAAGAGTGCGGAAAGTGGGAGGTCTCTACTTGAATTTTATCCTCCAACAATAGAAGTATTATTTTTCTTGGGAGAGTTAAAAGAGAAAGAAGATTATCATACTTATAAACACCTTAATATATATTATCAATTTCAGACTAATTTTAAACACCTAAATATTTGAAGTAAATGTGCATAGTTATTTAATTTTCCAGAATATTCTCTACAATAGATTGTAATAAAATTATAATTAGCGTTTTCTATTTTATATAAACTAATTCTAGTTTTATAAACTCAATAGGCTTATGTTTTACTTAAATCAATAATCTAAGTGTCTGCATGAATATTTAAATACTGAAAAACAAGTGTTTAACAAATGTTGAAATTCCAATATTTCAATTTAAAAAATGACTTTAATGTTTAAAAAATATAACTTAATGTTGAAATATAATTGAATGTTGAAAATTAAGTTTTTCTAACATTTGAAATATAAAAACTAGCAGTTATATTTTTTTTCTAGTATTAAACTTATATATATTATTATTTTCTATTATACAAATTTATATTTCATATAAAATTAATTAAAATATAAAATGATTATCTTTTTTTTCATTTTATAATAGTAACCACACATTGAATCGTTAAATTACAACACACTTTATATTTATTGATTATTTATAATTGATTGTTGATCGCTAATCACTCACTACTAACCATCATTGTTAAACTAAACTGATTTTATTTTAAATTATTTAATATGTGATATTGAGTGCAACATTCTGTTTTAGTGCAATAATATTTGCTATTATTAAAAATAATGTGTTTCATATAAATTTTATACGGTATTTTTTAAAAAAAAAACAAAATGTTATGCTCAATAAAAAAAGGCCTACTAACTCTTATATTTTAAGTTTTTTAATTTTAAAAATAATTCATATATATATATATATATATGGTTGACACATTATTATATTTGTAGTTATAATAATATTTTAATATATATGCAATAGAGAAGACTACTTACTTGACATCGAACATATTTTTTAATATTTTATTATTTATATTGAATTCATTATATATTTAGTTTATTAAAGGAGAAATAACTAATTTGTCCTCTAAACTTTTGTTTATCTTAACTCTAAATTAATTATTTCATTTGATTTATAACTCATGTATTAAGGCATTTAATTTAATAGAAGTCTACATTTATCTGTAGCTTATGTCTAAAAAATAAGCTACTAAAAAGTAAAAATAATAAAAAAAATCTAATAAAAAGGTAAAATTAAAGCTATTAATAAAAAATTTAAAATTTTCTTTTTTATGATATTATTCAAATATTATGAAATAGTACATATTATTTAAATTGACTAAACTTGTGTTAATCATCAAATGAATGTCTCGAATTGGCTCCACATAATAACGCAGACACTATATGTCATATCAACACCTTCATGACATTTATGTCATTGTGAGATTAATTTGAGACATTAATTTTGAAAATTTATGATATTCACATAAATTTGATCAATTTTTAAATGATACTTGTTATTTCACCAGATTTTGATGATATTGAAAAAATGGAAAATTTTGAATTCTTTTTATCAATAAACCTAAAAATTAACAATTCAAACTCATAATTATCCATTTGCTTGTGTGTGTACTTTTTCCTTATAGATTTTACTTGGAAGGTTTTTTAATGAGATACTCTTAGCTTGGGCATGCTGACGCTGAAAATTCGTAATTTTTCATATTCTGGCTTCAACCTCGCTGATTCGTCGCAACTTCTGTGCCATTGATGAAATGATGAGAAAATGCAGATGAAAGAACAGAGAAATGCTAATTGCAATTTACAACAGACTGCAATAAGATTTCAATAAATAAATCATGCTTTAAAATCTCCAGTTATCAATCATTGATAAGAACTTCTCAAATAATTTGCAGGTATCCAAGAAAAGTAAAATATAGATGAATATCTAATGGTAAAAGAATCTTGTGTTCGTGGTACCAATGGTAGACATGGACGCATACCCTTTTGACGTCCATTCCAAAATGTTAAAGCTTTAATTGAATGTGAAGTAGGGCCTATTTTTCGGGACACATTTGAGATTAAATGGGAACCTGACTTTAGTTCACTGCTCAATCGTTTCATTGTGAACAACACCATGACCATCACTATCGGTGAAGCATAATCAGTATCAAAGAAACACTCCCTCCACCAGCAGTTTCGTATCCAACTTCTTTGACCCATGTCCCTTGCGTGACAGACCCAAGAAAGGTGGTGTCTAGAGGTGGCAAATGGGTCAGGTCGGATTGTTTCATATTGAGTTGCTTCAGATCATAACATTTTTTGGCCTATGCGTTTTTGGGTCGAATCAGATTTGGATTATCCAAGTTTTGGATGAGTTTGGGTCATCCATCGGGTCTTACATACAAAAAAAGATTTTGAATTGTGTTTGGGTTTACTCTTACAATTAATATTTCAAGTCGGATAATTTATTATTCAATTTTAAAATATCCATTTAATTTTTTTTATCATCTATGTAATATTTTCTCATAATTTCTTGAAAGAGATAATAATTTTCTCCTAAAAATTATTTTTAGCAAGATAGATTTTATAAATAACGAAACTTAATTAAAATTTTTGTTTTTATTTAAATATTTAATAAATTAAATATAATTTATTTTTAAGCAAATGACTATATATAATGAAAATAATTCAATTAAGTTCATATAAAATTATATTCAAGATATATATCATAATTTAAAAACAAATAAATAATATTCAATGATAAAAAATCATTCATTATAAAAAAATTTTTGTGTATTATGATAAAAATTTATGTGATAAAATTAGATCTGTCTTAATATGTAATTTATCATGACAAAATCAAATTTATTACAATTGTTATAAAAAAAAAAGTAAAATTGTATATTTTTAGATGATGAATTTTAATTTTATATTTATTTTTAAAATATAAAAAAATTTATAATTTGTAAAATCTCTCAATCTCTTCTTAAAAAATTAATTATTTTATCTTAAATAATAATCATTTAAACTGTTTAAAGACAATTTTAAAAAATAGTTTAAAATTTATTTACATGAACTTAATTAAGATAATACTTTTATTTTATATTTAATTTAATAATAATTTTATTTTATATTTAATTTAATCCCCTTCTTTGCTTAAATAAATTTATTATATACTTTATATGAAAATTTTTAATTTTATATTTAAATCTATAAATTAAATTTATGATTCATAAAATCTCACAATATCTTATTTATAAAATTTTCTCTCAATCTCACCTTACAAATTTAATTTTTATACTTTAAATAATAAATTATTTAAATCATTTCAAAAAAACTTTTAGAAATATTTAAAAATCAATTGCATGAGCTTAATTAAGATGATACTTTTATTTTTATTTAATTTAATATCATTTTTAATTAGATTAATTTAATATCATTTTTAATTAGATAAATTTATTATACTCTTATATTTGATAATTTTATATTTAAATTTAAAAATCTAAAAATTTTGAAATTTAAATTTATGATTTATAATTTATAAATGTCTTAATCTCTCATTTTAAAAAAAAAATTTCTTTCATTCTCTCCTTAAAAAATTAATTTATATATTTTAAATAATAAATTATTTAAACTATTTAAAATAAAAATTTTAAGAAATATTTAACAAATCAATTACATGATATGAATTCAGGTCAGGTTATGGGTTGTCCCATTCGGGTCATTTTTTATCCGACTCATCGAATTGACTCTTACCCAATCCAACTCAACCAAAAAAATTTTAAGTCGTTTTAGTCAAGTCATTTTAAGTTTGTTCTGAGTCCGGATTGAGTTCGAATCGCCTTTATTGAGTAGATTCAAATCGGATTTTTAGATCAGAACATAAACTGCCACCTCTAGTGGTGTGTGTGTGGGTCGTTGTTGTGTTAATGGAGAAATCCATTAATTGTGCCAAGATCTCGCTTTCTTTCCTTTAATGTGGAAAAACAACAATGAGCTAAGGTGCATGGACGATAGCAGAAGACTCAACTATGAGGGGCAATTGGGGTAGGTGGATGTGGCTGACGATGGACGCAGTCAAGGCTGAGCATGGTAGGTGGAGGTAGAAGTTTACCTTTGTTTGGTTGGAGAGACGTGAGGAGAAAAAAATTAAAATTATTTTTCTTTTTTAATTTGCAAATAAGAGACAAAAAAAAAAAAAAAAGATGGAGAGAATTAGAGAGAAATTAGATAAATAAAAATTTCTCTCCATTTTGAAGAGAAATGTTAAGTTAAAAAAATGAGATATATTAAATTACTAAAACATTCTTAATTTGTCTTTATATATTATTTTTTTATTGAGTTAAAAGAGTAAATTTATACTTAATGAATTTGAATTTCTCTTTTTTGCAAATAAGAGATTCAAATAAGAGAAAAGAAATTAAATTTATTTTTTCTTTATTTTCTTGTTTAATTTCTTTTCTTTCTCTTACACAATTGGTGCACCAAACACATAGGATTAGACTTAAAAGAGAAAATCAGAAGAAAAGAGATCAAGTGATGCAAACTCTGAAAAAGGGGTAGATATGCATGTCGTGCTTGTGTCATGTTTGATAAAATTTTTATAGAAATTGTTTGCATGATGTGAGGTGGCGTCATGTACATTGCACTTTGTGTTACATTTGACAAAAATTTTCTTTTTTTTATAAAAAACTTTAAATAAAATTCAATTAATTATTTATCAATTTTTATATTTCATGTATAAAATTTTATAATCATTTGTTTCTAAAAATGTAAGTAATTTAAAATAATCAAATATGACCATAATAAATAAGTGTCAAAAGAAGATGTATTTAGTTAAACTAAATTCAATATAAATTACAAAAAATAAATGACATGAATATATAATTTTATATCATTAAATACAGATGTTGAGCAACATTTGATCAAATTTTATTTAAAATTATAAAAAAAAAAAAAAATAAGCCAAATGTGACACAAGCTGCAACAACACTATAACTGATAGTGTTATGCCATATATTAGCGCTATTTTTTATAAATTTTGAATAAACTTGATGAAATATTTATATTTACATTTATATTTCATTAAATTTTATAAAGGTTCATTTTTTGTAAACTATAGGTTCTTTTTTTTTTTTTCTAAAACCCTAGATTCATTTTTCACTAAGTGTATACTTATTCTTTATAAAAGTGTAAGTTCATTTTTTGTAAATTGTAGGTCATTTTTTTTACACCCTAAGTTCATTTTTTCTACACCCTAGGTTCATTTTTTTCATTTAGTATAGGTTCATTCTTTATAAACTATAACGTCATTTTTTAAAAATTATAGATTCATTTTTTAAAAAACTATAGGTTCCTTTTTTAAAAATATGTTGTTTTTTTAAACTATAGGTTTATTTTTCATTTACTGTATATTCATTCGTTATAAAGTATAGGTTCATTGTTCATTTATTATAAACTATAGGTTCATTTCTTGTAAACTTTAGATTCATTTTTTATAAAGTATAAGTTCATTATAAATTAACTCTAAGTTCATTACAATTTGTCCATTGTTTCATTACTACTTTTTGTATTAATATTTGCATACAAATACTTGTTAAATAGCATATCAAGTAGCATGTAATCATTTATTCATATTTTCATAGCTAACATGAGATTGAAGGCAATTCTACATTAAAAGAAGATCAACAAAAAGACAATAATGCAATACTGAATGATGAAGATGATCAATCAACTTGGGATATACCATTAAGACAAATGATTCATACAGGAGATACTACCACAACTGAGCAAACAGTAGAGAAAGAACCTCTCGTTCCTCCAATAAAACAAACAAAAAAAACGAACAAATCAATTTGATGAGACAGAACCAAAAAAGAAAAAAGAAAAAATCAACAAGAAAAAGAAAAGAAACTCAACATGATGAAGAAGAATTTGATGAAGAACAAATACAACAACTAGAACCTAAAGAAGAAGACACTAGTGAAGAAGAATGTGATGAACAATAAACAAAGAAAGTTGCCAAATCAAAATTCTTGCAAACAAGAATGACACCAACAGGGCTACACAATATGATAGGAGAACTAACAAAAGAACAATGAAATCAATTAAAGACATTGGATTTGGAGCCCTATTAAAACTTACATTGTCCAAATGTGATGGACAATTAAGTAAGTATTTAGTAGAAAAATATGATTATTGTAGGACTACAATTATTTTGGAGAATGAAGAACTAGTCCTCAATGAACAAGATGTTATTAATACATCAAACTTGCCTTATGGGAAAAACCCTATTGTTGAGGTGAAAGGTGACATCGACTCAATTGAATATAAGCAACTGTTGCAATCATCCGCTGGTAGTCCAGTCACAAAGAAAATGGTTCCACAAATCGTCCAAAGAAAAGATGATGGAGACAATTTCAAAAGAGATTTTGTAGTGTTCATGGTTTCCTTTTTTCTCAAAGGCCACCAAAATAGAAAAGCAAACTATAAAATTCTTGTATCTCTCATCGATGTCAACCAAATAAAGAATCTTAATTGGTGCCAATACACATTAAAGAGCCTTTCCAAATTTGTTGAAGAGTGGAAGAAAAAGCCATATGGTTTTGTCGCTGATCTAATCACTTTCCTTTAGTAATTAATCCATACATAAATTTTCTAGGTTCATTACTAAAACACTACAGGTTCATTTCTATAATGTTCATTTTTAATCCCCTCTTTTTTTTTCTTTTATTTTTTTTATGTATGATGTTTTTATGGGTTCATTCTTCCTTAAGTATTGTTCCATTCTTTATATAGTGTAAATTCTTTTCTTATCCAAAAATCTATATTATGATTTTATGGATTTAATGCAAACTACAGGTTCATTTGGTATAAATTGTATATTCATTTTTTGTAAATAGGTTCCTTTTTTTAATAAAGTGTAGGTTCATTTCTTTTAAACTGTAGGTTCATTTTTTTTTTATAAACTGTAGGTTTATTTTAAAAATTATAAGCTCATTATGAATGAACTCTAAATTTATTACCATTTGTCTATAGTTTCATTACTATTTTTTGTATTAATATTTGCCTACAAGTACTTGTTACTATATCAGTTAGCATATAATCAATAATTTATATTTTTCATTATATATATATATATAGCTAGCGTACTTAGACAAAGTATAATTCAAAATAAGAGATGTTATAAGAAGACTTCCAACCTTATCGAATTGGACTACTCATAGTGTACACAATAGAGTTAAAGAAGAAATAAAAAGAATAAGGGTTTGGAAAAGGAAAAGTTGTTAAACGATTAACTCTGATCCAAACTAAGGATGATCAAGAAGAAGAACAACAACAAATTGAAACAGATGATGAACATAAAAGAACAATAGTGAGGAAGGTAATTATAAAATGTGTAACTTATAAAATATGTAATATGAGACAAAAATGTAATATCTCATAAAATATTATGTTCATTATAGAGATCTATTGAAAGAATATCATCTGTAATAAAAAAAAAAAAATGTCGCCACAATGATTGAATTTGGAGAAGTAAAGGTAGCAATGGAATGGACAAATTCAACTAAGCTTATAAAAAAGACTTTAAATTATGAGACTGAAATATTTAACAACATTTCAGGCTCACAAAATGAAGAAGTACCTGAAATGATAGAGAAAATAGTTAAAGATGATGATGATAATGAATTCTTTAGCAATGAAAGTGTTCTTGAAGCATTGGCATAACTTGGAAAAACCATACTAAAAACACAAAAAAAAAAAAAAAATGGAAAACCAATGGACATTGCTTCTTCCTTTTCATTGGGACTAACTCCTACTCAGTTATGTCCCCAAGACCATGAACAACAAGACCTACCACAAACAATAGAAAATGTTGACCAATAAGATCCTCAACAACAAGAAAATGCTAAGGAAATAAGGCCTACTTCTGACTAAGAAAAAATGCAGAAATTTCAGCTGAAGAGCCACCATAAACCCCAGAAAAATTTTTTGATGAGTATGTATCCTAAATTTGTACTCTTGATGTTGTTTTTATGTTCATTATTATGTAGTCACAAGTTAATTAGTATTTTTACTATAAGTTCATTTTTTATAAACTATATGTTCATTTTTTTAAAACTGTTGGTTCATTTTTTGTAAACTATAGGTTCATTTGCTATAAACTGTAAGTTAATTTATTATTCAGTTTAAGTTCATTTTTCTAAATTTTAGGTTCATATTTTATAAATTATAAGTTCATTTACAAATAACTGTAGGTTCGTTTTTTATTAAATGTAGGTTGATTTTCTTTAAACTATATGTTCATTACTAATTCACTTAGAAATTATCTTATTGTAAGATTTAAAAGTTATACATTCAATACTTTAATGTAGACTAATTGATGAATCATGATAGGAGGTAGAGGATGTACAAAAAACAACAATATCAGAAGCTTCCTTTAGCATTGAGATCTCCATTTTGTATAGAAAATGATTTAAACTTACAAGATATAACTACTAAGGAGAAGTTCATCTCTAAGTTTGCATTCATGCTTACAATAGACAAAGAGTGAATTTTATATTTTCATTTTCATGTTGTATCATCATTACTTTCAATTGTCAAATTTACTAATAATTTATTTTTTCTTCATAGAGAATTATTCTTTATATATAATGACTACTTTGTCAAATGAGAAACCATTCAAAGCCTATAGAAAGATGACATAGATAGTGTTATATTAGATATTTTGGGATTTCAGAATGAACCAAGTTAACTTAAAAAGAAGAGTTAATCAACCAAAAAGAGTATTCTTCTCTAGTAGGCCATTTGTAATTAAATCGTTTACTCCAGTTTTATATTCTTTCTCAATTATGTACATACATTACTTAAATTCTATATTTCATCATATGTTTGCCCATATTATTCATTACTTTTTCTTTTCCAGCATGCAATAGATACATCAAAGAAATACATTAAGGCATAAAAGCTAGAAGAATGTCAAGCCAATTTTGAAATTCTTGTAGAGAAAGAGTTAACCTAAGCAGATGTTGACATTAGCGTTGTTGATCTTATTAGTACAAATTATTAAAATTAACTTATTCTTAATATATGATTGTAAGAACATGTTATTCATAAAATAATTGAACCTCTTAACATTAGATTCTTAGCTATTCTTCCTTATTCTACAACATTTTCATTATTTCCTGGTGTGCCTAAATTTCAAAACTAAAATAATTGAAGTAATAGACAACAAACCACTCCTAAAAAAGTGTCTTATAAAAATAAGTATGAAGGCTCTCCAAAAATAATTGCAAGTTCATTTGTTTTCTTATACATGTTCAGTCTTATGCACAAGTTCATTTCTTACATATTGTAGGTTCATTTGCTGTAAGTTGTAAATTCATTTCTTATATATTACAGATTCATTATTTTATCTATGTTACAGGCTAATGCATTCAAAACTTATTTGGCAAAAAAGGAACTCCACCAAAAGAAAAACTTCACAAAATATCTTGAATATTTATTCAAAATGCCTTGGAAATCAGGCAAACCAAATGTTGATTATGGAGTCTATTGCATTAGGCACATGAAGACCTATAAGGGCCAAAGGGATAATTGAGAGTGCGATTTCAATAAAAATCATGTAAATCACTGTTAGATTTTATGATACTCTCCCACCATTATTATTCTCTCCTTATAATTATTTTATAATTATTTTCATTGAATTTTTGCAGGAACTTTTCTTGAGGACGCTAAGAGCCAAATACTGCTCAAATATTATGCTTTTAAAAGTGAATAATTGTAGGGCCTAAGTACTAAAGCAAGCTAGGAAGCATTTTGCTAAGATAAAGAAGAACAAATTATTCCTTTTATTAAATATAAATAATAGTTTTAAGAATTTTTTAAAAAAGTTTTAACAATATTTTTCAATTTTAAAGATACCATAGGTTGATTATACATAGGTTGATTTGTTAAATCATCGATGTTCATTAAAATATCTTGCTTACAACTTCATTACTACATGCCTAAAAGATTTATTACTATTTGCTTATAGATTCATTTTCAATGATCTCTATGTTCATAACTATTTGCCTACAAGTTCATTAATATTTGATTACAGGTTCATTACAAATCAATCTCCAACTTTATTACAAATCAAATTCTAACAAAGTTACTATAATTTTCAAATGAAATATAAAGCATAAATGAATTCTACCTTAAATTATTTGATATGAAATATAGAAATTTATTTACAAATGAATTTTATAAGAAATTCATTTATAAATGAAATGTATAAGAAATTTGTTATAAATTTATTTATAAAATTGAATCAAACACACACACACACACAAATATATATATATATATATATATATATATATATATATATATATATATATATATATATATTTGTTACTGTTTACCATATTATAGTTATAGGTTCATTTAGTGTAAACTATAGATTCATTATGAAATCAAAATTCATCATAAAAACTAAAAAGGATATACTAAAGAGCCATACAAAAGACTATATTCTCTCATTTAACAAAAAGCCACATCCAAACATCACATTCATACAACGATCATTCATACCTATAAATCAAAAAACATATACCTTATTACTAATGAAAATACACTTAATAAAAAATGAATCTACAACTTTTACAAAACGAACTTATATTTTAAAAAATGAACCTACAGTTTACAAAAAATGAACTTATAATTTACAAAAAAAACAAATCTACAATTTACAGATAATGAACTTACATCTTATGAAAAATGAACATATAGTTTATAAAAAAATGAACCTACAGTTTACAAAAAACGAACTTACACTTTATAATAAATGAACATATAATTTACAAAAAATGAACATACTGTTTAATATCATAAATATAACATTAATATAAACGTAAATAACATACCTACAAATAGACCACAAATCATATTACATTTGTTAGTGTAATACGTCGTATCATGCACTAACAAATCTCCAAAAAGCTCATAATTTCGTTTTTTGCGCGAATCTCTCTAAAAGAAATTACACAATCTCACATCACTATCAACCTTAAAATAATTTAAAAAAAAAAAAAACCCTTGTCATTTGATTGCCTTCTTCTAAATATTGCAATCAATGCATTAGAATCGTTGTCATCCAATTTCCTCAAATTTTCCAAAGCCAAACAATTATAAGCATCTCTGTCAATAAACCTCACAAATGAAGCACTACCAGTTTGCTTCTTAAACAATCTAATCTCATAAGACATAGCAACTCTACTTTCTTTCAAATGTTTAAGATAAATTAACTGGTTCTTTGTCACAACTTTATGCGAACAAAGAAGATGAGTTTTGCTCGATATATATCTCAATTTTGCTCCTTTTCATGTTTTGTTAGAGTCCCAACTCCATTTTCAACATATCAAATTGAATGAAAGCTTTATAACTAGTTTAAACGTCAAGCTTTGATTAACACTTGTTTTCTTTTCCTATCTTTTATTTTCTCCAACCTTTGAGCAACAAAATCTTTGCATTAATAGTGTCTTCCCGCCACTTATATATCTTTGCTTACTCTTTCTAATACTAAAACCAATTCTAAAATCATGCTTATGATATAACACATAAGCCTCTTCACCAGAATAACAAACAGTCCAAACAAATCATCACTAGAAGCACTATTCATATTATCAACTGTAAAATAATAAAAACATTATTAAAAAATTATACTAATATCATGAACTTATAGTTTTTAAAAAAGAATATGAATATCTCCAATAGATTACATCAAATTAAAATCAAACAATAAAAAATCTATATAGATCAAACTTTTGAACCTACAGTTTACTTACAATGAACCTACACTATAAGAGAAATAAACCTAAACCTTATAGAAAATGAACCTATAATTTCAATTAACAAATCTTATATACATTATTCATAAAATGAACAAAAAAAATCAAACACATAAAAAATGGATAAAAATTACGGAAAAATTAACAACTAAAGATTACTTACCTGATATACCTAACATATTGCATCAAATTAAAGTCAAAGAATAACATATTTATATAGATCAAAATCCTAAACATATAGTTTACTTACAATGAACCTATATTATATATAAAAAAAAGAACTTGTACCTTACAAAAAATGAACCTCATAAACAACAAAAAAAATGAAACTAGAATTTCAACTAATGAAACTTATATAAATTATTCCTAAATAGAACAAAAAAATTTGAGCACACAAAAACTGAATCAAAAACACAAAAAACACAGAAACCCTAACAACTAAAGATTACTCGCTTGATATCTCAAATATATTACACCAAATTAAACACAAAAAACAGATAATTCATGACAAAAAAAACAATAATTGAAAACGAATAACATAATCAACACATAATCGAATATCACAGAATCAGACATTACTCATCTAATATCGCAAAATAATCAATAATCGTTTTCTCAGAAACTTCATCCATTGATTACAGTTGAAACTGATATTCAAAGAATCTAACAACAAATACTCAAAGAACAAAAAAATCAAACAAAAAAGAGAACGAAAATCACATAAACAAAAAATCCAAAATAAAGAAGGAAATGGAACACAAAAAATAAAGACTCAATAAGAAAGAAGTGTCAATTATAACCATTGTTAATGTTGTTATCATCAACCAATAAATTTCAAAAAACTCACTTGTTAACCCTCTCAAAACACAACATATAAATAGAAGGCTCATAAAGTTTTATGGACAAAAATCTAGGATATAATTTATCATAAACAATATGTCACGCCCGGTGACATCTAAATTTTTCTTACTTTTTTTTCATTTACAAGCTCAAGATAGAGCGAAATTCAAAATTGAATTTTTTTTTTTTTTACATCAAATTGAATTAGGTTAAGTTAGTGGCCCAATTAATGTAATTTAAATGGTCTTTTTGAAAAAATTCAGATGACAAATTAGTGTTTTATCCATTTATTAAAGCAAGAACTCTTTATGTTTTTTAGAATAAATTTCATATTTTGCTTTCTTTCACATTTATAAATATAATAATTATATATATCATTGAATTTTTTGTAAAAATAATATTTTTTAATTTAAATATTAAATTTTATGAAAATTTTATTATATTATATAATAAAATTAAATTAAAAATTATTAAAGTTGTATTGATATTTTTCTTGAATATTATATTTAATTATAAGTTTTATAGAGCCGTATTTCACATTGAATCAAACGAATTTGCATTATCTAATTCACATTAATATGAATAAACTATTTTTTACTTTTTATACAAATATCTTTTTGTTTCAAACTTCAAAGGATTTTATTCTTTCTAAATATTTTGATATATTAAAACATTATTATATTGTTTCAATTGAAAGGTTATGAATACGATGGAAACAAAACAACAACAATAATAATAATAATAATGGGATATTAAAAAAAAATAATAATGGAGATGTACCAAACCAATTACCCGCATGTTTGAAGCATCTTTGAAAAATGCTAGTACCCACCAACTATATGTATAATCATTGACTCCGACATAAGCATACCAATCCTCCTACCCAGAATTTAATAGAGCCTGTGGATTCTCTCAAAACCATTGGGCACCCACCTACTCTCCCAACCTCAATACAAATTCATATGCCTCCCTTTCCATCTCATAAAATCGTAGTATAATATTGTTTCTATTTTCCTCAAAAAATGGGCCATCTTGTTACAAAATCAATGTCTTCCTCGCTCGTTGCACTAGCGCTTCTTGCATTTTTCACCAAGTTTTTACACTCACATGCCTCACTACTACTACTACTACCCATTTCAATCATCCTTCCTCTACTTGCATACTTATTTTCATCCATTCATAAATATCTCAAGAACTTTCCTCCATCCCCCATTTCAGTCCCGATATTTGGCAACTGGCTTCAAGTTGGGAATGACCTTAACCACCGAGTTCTTGCCTCCATGTCACAATCCTATGGTCCCATATTCCTTCTAAAACTTGGTTCAAAAAATTTAGCTGTGGTATCCGACCCTGAGCTAGCCACCCAGGTCTTACATACACAAGGGGTAGAATTCGGGTCTCGCCCACGAAACGTTGTGTTTGATATTTTCACAGGAAATGGTCAGGATATGGTGTTCACAATCTATGGTGATCATTGGAGGAAAATGCGTAGAATTATGACACTGCCATTTTTCACTAACAAAGTTGTGCACCATTACAGCGATATGTGGGCGAAAGAACTGGATTTAGTGGTGAGTGACCTGAAAGATAATATTGAGAAGGTGAGAACAGAAGGGGTTGTTATTAGGAAACGTCTGCAGTTGATGATCTATAATATTATGTATGGAATGATGTTTGACGCAAGATTTGAGTCGCAAGATGACCCATTGTTCATCGAAGCTACGAGGTTTAATTCTGATAGAAGTCGGTTGGCTCAAAGTTTTGAGTATAATTATGGAGATTTTATTCCTTTGCTTAGGCCATTTTTGAGAGGTTACTTGAATAAGTGCAGGGATTTGCAACAAAGAAGGCTTGCTTTCTTCAATAACTATTTTGTTGAAAAAAGAAGGTATGTGCAAATTTTCATTATTTTCATTTTTGCTACTATCAAGAAAGGAAAAAAAATTATGTACTCCATCACGCAAACGATACGAAAATTATATTTGTCCCATGTCGTTAAGTCATTGGATTGTTAAGACAATTTATATTAATAAATTAATATAGGATTTAGATTTTTATTTTTTATTTTTTTGGTTGCTTTGACAGGAAAATAATGACTGCCAACAGAGAGAAACACATTATAAGTTGCGCAATTGATCACATAATACATGCTCAAATGAGAGGAGAGATCAGCGAAGAAAATGTTTTATACATAGTGGAAAATATTAATGTGGCAGCAACAGAGACAACAGTATGGTCTATGGAGTGGGCCATAGCTGAGTTGGTCAATAATCCAACCGTCCAACAAAGGATTAGAGATGAAATCGCAACCGTCCTAAAAGGAAACCCAGTCACAGAATCAAACTTGGATGAGTTACCTTATCTACAAGCTGTGGTAAAAGAGACATTAAGATTGCACACCCCTGTTCCTTTACTGGTACCCCATATGAACCTTGAAGAAGCAAAACTAGGTGGGTTTACCATTCCTAAAGAATCCAAGGTGGTGGTCAATGCATGGTGGCTGGCTAACAACCCCGAATGGTGGAAAAATCCGGAGGAGTTCCGGCCAGAGCGATTTTTGGATGAAGAACATGGAACAGAAGCTGTTACAGGCGGAAAGGTCGATTTTCGGTACTTGCCATTTGGTATGGGAAGGCGTAGCTGCCCAGGGATCATACTAGCATTGCCAATTCTTGGACTTGTGATAGCGAAATTGGTATCAAATTTTGAGATGAAAGCACCAACAGGGAGAAGCAAGATTGATGTGACTGAGAAGGGAGGACAATTCAGCTTACACATAGCCAACCATTCGACGGTCGTTTTTGTTCCTATCTGTGCATGATATATGAAGATTGGAGTTGCTACAACTGCAACAATAAAATTCAATTACAGCATTTGACTTGACTTTCTTGCATCTTTTTCTTTTATTTTCGGTTACAATATTTCTTTTATGTACCCTATGCAGTGTATAAATGGTGTATAAATATTATTTTTTTAAAATCATTTGCATTGCTCATAAGCTCTTAATTGCCTAATGAAGAGATGAGCCCGAGCTACATAGCATTCATGTTTGTGAATAATAAATTATTTACCCTCATTTCCCCATTTTTCTTTGATATATTCCCTTATAATTTAATTACATTATGTTGTGATTAGTAGCCAATAGAGGGTGAATTAAGCTTATCGCCCTTCATTTGTCATCACATAAATTAAGCAAATCGCGCACAAAAACAAGAGGAAAATGTTTGACACCATCCGCCTTAAGGCGCACTTGAGAATTTTAGCACTAGCACTAGTCAATGTACTTATGGGTGTAGACCAAATCATTACCATAATAATTATAATCCTTCCATATTACAAACACATGAGTTTCTGGCATGGAAATTCAAACAATTGATATAAGCCACCAATTTCCCAGGGCGTTTATCACGAACCCAATCGCTCTCTTAAATTCCCTACCTAGGTATCGAGTATAAATCGCTAATGAATCACGAGAATTCCTTTATAAATCAATTCCATTAATAAAACTTATTTCCAAATTAAATAAATTTCAATCATTTGATCTAACATGATGAAAATATAAATGCAATTACAGGAGGAAAAAAAAAATTCAAAAAATTGAACTGATCAAAATCAATCCAAAAAATTCCAATAATCAATACAAAGAATCCAGTTGACCAATCCAACAAATTCTCTTACGTACGCTATCAGTGAAATACATAAATCTGCTGTCAAAATGACCTCATCACAATAGAGAGAGAGAAAGAGAGAGAGAGAGAGAGAGAGAGAACAAGGGTGGGAATCTACAAATGTTCTAAAGAAGCCTCCAGCCATATGATATAAACTTTGATCCCCAAAGATTGATTGAATCCCATTCTCATCAGGAGCCTGCAAGATTACTCACAGATAAAGAGAATTGGCAAACATAATACCTCGGCGAAGGCTTTCACTAGCTGCTGCAAATTTGCTCTCCAAACTGACTTCACCTACAGCTTGAGCAGCCGCACGCAACTAGGAAAAGATCAGGTAAAATTAGAGATGTCTAAAATATTATCTTACAGCATCTTCAATTTCTAATAAAATAATTATTTGTTCAAATTAATTTCGTGATTAACATCTGACCAATCTCACGTCCTCTTAGCACAAAGAAATTATCTTCGCATCAGCAACATTCACATGGATATCAAACATACAACATAATTTCACCATATAATTCCCGAGCAAAAAGTGTCCTATCACATCAAGATGTGATCCAGGAGAATTACTTTCCTACTGGGGGGAAAAAATAATGGAAAAAACTTAAAAGATATCGGTTTGTCAATAATGAAAAAATTGTAGAACCTCAAACGGTCACCGTTAAATTTTAAAGTCACCAACCTGCAGAAACCTACCTTGTGGTGATGGGCTACCAGAACAGATGTCAGAAGAGCTGTAGTTCCATTCAATTCCTAAGTTAATGCCACAAGTGTGCTTTGGCAAAACCCAACCCTTTGGCCTAACCATTCACATTGATTTGCGCTAGAACTAGGAATGCAATTGCAATCGCAGTTTTTGTAACAGGATTATATTTCGGTTTGGTTCCCCAGGAATTCATTGTTTTTGTGATATTTTTATATTTATTCATCTTGAAATGACATCTTCATTTGAAAAGAAATCTTAAAATAGATTATTCAAAATATAATTGGAATTCAAATCTGAACACTCATTTTGTTGACGAACTAAAATATCCCCTAGATGCAATTTACTGCCAGGACAAACAATATTATTACCATTGTCCTTGTTCCAAGTGAATGGAAACCTTAAATTCAATGACAAGTGGATAAGTTGAAGCAACAAGTGGACTATTAATGGGGTAACCTAACAAATGTTACATACCAAAGAAACATGGATGTAACTGAATCCTAATTGACCTAAGCCTATGCTTGCCCAGTGCAGTGCAGAGGGCAGGCTGACAACCTTCCTTATCCAAGAACTTGATTTTCTAAATCATCCCCAGCTTCATGGTAATGAAAAATTATTATATCATCCCTTCATGCTCCATTTCAATAAACAAGATTCCATAGCCCATGAAGTGATTTATCTTCCAATGAAATCATGGTATTTAATTCACTGCACAGGGAACTAATGATGAAGCTGTGAACAGTACCATTGCCAAAAAAGATATCCGCAAATTTTAAATTCTAAAGCTTAATTACCTAAAAAATCTAAACTTAGAATCAATTTTCAATTTTAGCCTATGTTTTAATTTTTAACAATAAAATGGCTAAAGTAAGTAAATGTTTGCAATGTTAGCCTCCGGTAAAACTTCCAACACTTTTCTAGCCAAAGTGATGATGTGGCATTTTTTCCTCCAACATGTCGGAAAGAGAGAACTGATCTCTAACCTAACTCATCCCTCATCTAACTCATCCACAACTACAGGACTTTCATCCCTCACCGCCACACACCATTACCTATCCCTCCCACACCATTTCAGATCCCATCCCTCTTCACCATTTCACAACCCAAATCAAACAATATTGAAATGGCTTAACAACAACAAAATCGTAGAAAGATGCCTCACAATTTGAAATGCCTCAACAACCACCACCACCCGGTGGACACTGCCCATCCAAAATGGCTCGGTCCAAGAAGAGCCCATAACAAAATTTCATTGAAACCGACACTAATAGCTCCAATCATTCCTCTGCCTCCACCACCACCATCCCCCAAAACCAAGACAAGAAAGAAGACAGCAGAGACAACAAGAAGAACTAGGAGTAGAGACGACAGCAACCAGTGGAAGCTAACGTGTAGGCCAAGAATTATAATGCAGCCAGGAGTCCCTGCACCTGCTGCTTCCTCTTCTGCCAGCACCATCACCAATCCTCAATTGCCAACCTCATCCAACCCTCAGAATCTTAACAACAATGAGGTGGCCTAGATCAAAAAGCCTGAACTTCCTCCACTTCATCCTCCACACCTTGTCGGGATCTTTTGTCTAATGGCAACTCCGCCACCACTTGATCAAAAAGCCTGAACTTCCTTCTCATCCTCTCATGGCTGTGTAAGGGCTGGTTAGAGCATTTGGTGAAGGAGAAGATCCAGCCTTTGGGTTGGCAATCTGTCGCATGAGGTGAGAGAGGAGCTGGGTTTCAATATTGTGCTTTTGCAAGAATGGAAAATGTTTTGGTTTCAGTTACAGACTAGGTAGAGAGATGAAGAAGATGAAGGTTGTGGTTGTAAGGTAGAGAGATGAGGGAGATGATAGTGAAAAATACATGCAGAGATGAGAGAGATGGGGCGGAAAGATGAGGAAGATAGATAAGTGAAGGCTTCTCTCTCATACATGGAAATTTTTTATATATAATTTTAAAAATGTGAAAATAATGTCATGTCATCACTTTTGCTGGAAACCGGCCAGAATTTTCACTGGAGGCTAACATTGCAAACATTTATCAACATTAGCCTTTATATTATTAAGAATTATAGGCTAAAATTGAAAATTGACCAAAACTTTGAATTTTAGCCAAATTCTAACAATTTGAATCTATACTATACTAAATTCTCATCCCAGAACAATATCCAACACAGCTTACCTGGTATATAACAAATCCTTTTTGACACAGGATAACTAGAGAAACCTTGATTTGTACAGATTAGGAGTACGGTTAGCAAAAATAAAGAAAATTAGGGTTTAAAAATAACTTCGCAGTTCTGATTATGTTCACAGCAAATAAAAAAAAAAAACAAACGAAATAAAACTAGGAGGGTCATACTAGCAAAGACCTGGACTCCTAAAAAGCCATGCATTTTCTGGGTTTGGAATTGCTTAACAACTCAAAAAAGTGATTATTGCTGGAATTTTATTTACTAGAAAAACTAAATAATAAAGCATACAATGTAGACCCAAAAGTAATCCTAAAAATATAACTACTTCTGTTGTAAACTCTTATGGCACTTGGACTCCAAATATAATCTGAACTAACTAGCGACTAGTAGACTTATTAGGACTCCATGTAAACTATAACCCCTGATTCCTAAAAATACTTCAGGTACTATCCTGTAAGGAAAAACCTGCCAAAATCATTTATCTAATTCCCATTGAGTTCCACTGTTTTTTGCGTCAACCCTGTATTAACAATTCAATACAGGGCAGTAAGGTGTCATGAAATGATCAAATGTGATATTGAAATTTCTCATACTGATATCTTAAGCTTCGGGCCATGCCTGCGCATATTTTGCCCAAGCTTTGGACAATGCCTGTGCACATTTTCCCCTTGTTACGTATACAATTGCCTCTACAAAGTAGCTAGGCAAAATGAAACCAGAAGAACCTCATTACTTGCAATTAATAAACAATAATTGATCCCCTGTAGAATATTTCAAGCAAAAACCTGCAATTTTCAACTGTTGAGCAATAAATTTGTTTCACAGAGTTCCGTCCAATTTTAATTTGAACAAAATATAATACATTCAGGAGTGCAGCAGTTAATAATGAAGTAAAAAACTGGCATCAGTTAATGTAATACATTTATCTAAGACTTCACCTTCAAATGATAGCAAGTTTTTCCTCTTACAAACTACGAATGTCTAATGTAATCCCACATGGTAAGTAATGATGTAAAACCAATAACAAAATATACAAAGCAAGAATCAATTATTGATTATTAATTGCCAGCTTTTTTTTTTTTTTTTTTTTTCAAGGTGCATACCTATTTTTGAAAACTTGTTTCTCCATATAAAAACTAGGCCTCATAACACAAGAACTCAAACATTTTCATGTTTTCACATTATAGTCAAACCTTCCAAAATATGTAGTTTTACCCAAAGTTGTCAAACTTGTGTCAGTTATACCAATAGTAAAAATTTGAACAAAAAGACTAATGTGATTTGCTAACATGGCTGTTCTATGATTGTCATGCATGTTACACAAATAATTGTAGGATCCAGAATCAACTGAAATTTCCAAAAAAAAATAATAATAATTTTTTTTTAAATCATTTGAAATTTTTTTAATTAAAATATTAATCTTTTACAATTTTTTCCCCACTTTTTTAAAAATATTTGAGTTGATTATGGGTTCCACAACTAAAAAAGTAATTGTTTATAGATATGACATCTATGCAAATACCTTAAACTTTTCACCTTCAATTTTAATAATGAGTACATCAGACAATCATGGTTGATTTTGGATAAATTGTATATTTTAAAAGGTTAGAGTACAAATATGAAACTGCAAAAATATTGGATTTTCTAGTAATTAGACATTTTAAAACTATTTTAAAAAAAAAAAGTTATGAGACCTTGCACAAGCAATACTCTATACCTTCATTAAAGAGAAAAGGCACAAAAAAGCAAGCATAATTACACTGCATGTAGACTACCATCTGCACTTGATGCATTATAGCAAGAAATCATAAGAAGTTTTACCTGGTTTAAGAACTCATCTAGCCTTCTAGCACTCCAGATGATACTGCCTTCAAAGATATCAGTCATTTGAATAACATCTGCAAAACTAGCTCCCTGAAAGAAAGGAAGAAACAACTAACTACACACTAGTAAAAGAATTGATTGTTCAAATTAATCAATTTGAAGAATTTCCAATATGCCAGCTTCACTCTATATTAAAACAGATAGAACAGACTCCAAGCACAGATGAAGAGAGAGAGAGAGAAAGAAAAAGGAGGGGGGGAGATCGCAGCAGATTGGTGACCTGTATAAAATAGAGGTGAGCATCATTCAGTTTAAGCTCATGAAACCAAATCAAACATATGCCTTTAGGTTGTTTTTGGTGATGTTTTTAAAATGCCAGGTTTGCTTTGGTTCTTTCTTTTTTGTTTCTCTTTTTTCTTTTTTATCATTTTGGTTTATGAACTGCCAAGATCAAGTAGACCAAAAATAATTCTCATAATATTCATAATTACTAAAAACGGTATCATGTTTTTTCTCCCCCTAAGAAACTGAGTGCAAATGCACCCAAAATGAAAACAAGTCATAGCAGGTCACTTATTCTTCCACCTACTTTCTCTCTCTTTCTCTCCAACTGAAGTCTCCAACATTTTTCTTTTTCTTTTTGTTGTTCAAAGGATTCTCAATAAAAAAAAAAAGGGGGTAAAATATATCTTAATCTAAAAAGCTCAACATCCCTAGAAGATCTGGTCTCAGTGGACAACCCAATATCTTAAATGCCATTCCTATATCTTGTTCAATCATTTGAAAAAAATAAAATAAAAAGGGTTATCTCCAATGCTCTTGGCTTTCTCAGAAAGGTACTATTTCACAATTACCTTTATAATCCTATATTTTCTTAGGAAACTTTCATGCAAGTTGTATTTCACAATCATAGTTATCAAAGGCACACTAAGGCGCTAAGGGATCCTAGAGCCTAGGCGCAAGCGCGCACCCGTGTGACATGAGGCGCAAATTACCTGTGAGTCCTTAGGTAGAAAAATGAAAATTAGAAATTACAAAATAACCGGTAAAAACTAAAATTACAGAATAATTAAACTAGTTAGAACTGATAAAAGAAGCATATGGATTGCAAATGGTATACTTCCTCCCAAGACCAATTACATCTTGAGTTTTGCCTATGGGGAGGTCAACACAATTCCATCCCTCATTCAAAATTTCCAAACTGCCTTAAAAATCTATCCACAGATAGGGAAAGATCAGGTCCAATTCAAATTAATCAGCCCATTCAAAAATATTTCAGAGAAGCAGCAATCATTCCAGAATAATCTCATCCAGTGAGAAAAGGAACACTAACCTTTGACCAACAGTAAATCACATCCATCAAGTATGGCCTTACTGTTGATTCCACGTACTCATCCACATTTACATCCAATTTACATTGACATTGTATCTGCAATCATGCAATGTCAATTCCAACTATTCTTAGTCAATAGCATAAGATTAACAAGAAAACAAGGCAAAAGAACAAACCTCAGCTATTTTCCTTGCACTCTCTTGAAGCTGTTGTAATGGTTTGGCAAGCTCTGATCTCAAATGTATTTGCTCACTAGATTTATCTACAGGAATGAAGCAACTTGCAAGAGCTGCAACTTGGTGATGATCAAGATCATTGAAGGTA
>CATIWR010333209.1:0-48949 GCA_949677035.1 Omphalea diandra | reverse complement strand
GCGGTCGCGATTTTCATGTTACGTTGGAATACATCAATTTCTTTATTTTCTTCTTGAGGGATTGATTCAATTCTGCAATAACAACACTTATTTGAAACATTAGTGATGATCAATCTAATTTGTCAAGATCAAAAAAGGTTTTAAACCTAGGATTGATTATCCTAGTTCAACATTAAGGTATGATTCAAATTTCTTATGAGATTTGAATAAAGATTTTTTCTATTTTGTTTGAAAGAAATAATCCTTAAAAAGATAAAGAATTTTTCCCTATATGAAGTAGATTTACTATTTAGAATTATTCCTAATTGAGTTTGAATTCTTATTAATGTAGCATTTGAGGAATCTAATTCTATAAAAAAGAGTTTTATAGGAAGAGTTGTTCGGATTTTACCTATTAATGAGAAGAGCTTTACTGTTGTGAAGTTGTGTTTTTTGCCTAAAGTTAGAGGCTTCACACTATTATGCAGTTGGGTTTTTTTCCATCATTATAAAGTGTATGTTGATTTGAATTATTGGACTTTGACCCATAGCTGCTAAAGAAATAGATATTATAGTTTTATCTATAGGAAGAATAAACAACTATATTTTGTATGAATAGTATACATTTATGCAGTAATTGTATGTATGTCATAATATATGGGTAATATATTACATGTTGTATGAGTGTGAAATCTCTTGGATGTGATACAATTCATGGGTTTAAGAGAATTACTTTAAGTTTCATGATATAATTGATAATATTATTATCAGTAAATGAGGAACTTAGTGAACTTGAGGAATGATGCAAAGACTTATTTTGAGTATCAATTAGGTGATGAAATTTTTTCTTTTCGATTTGACCCCTAACTGCAAGGCTAGTCTGTTATGGACAGATTTTCTCATATATCTATAACTGATGCTAATATTTTAGGAAATCTAAAGTGAAGAATATTTGATTTAATCAACAATGAGCTTTCATTGATCCATTAGATGAAGGCATAGAGGAAGATTGGAAATTTGTTAGGAATTCCTATCTAATATCTTCTATTGCTTATGATATAATTATATAAAAGTGTGATCGAACTGGCTATTATTCTATATCTTTTACTTAGCATGCTTTTAGGAGATCTTTTCTTATTATTTGTTGGTGGAAAAGAATTTTGGGTTATAGTTGCCCTTCTCATCATATTTTTCTGGTTTGATTTGTTACCAAGAATAAGCTTTAAGTGAAAACTAAGTCGTTGACATAAGGCTGTGTAACAGATGACTTATATGCGTTGTGTGGTATTGAGGAGTCTGTGGAATATTTGTTTTTTTTTTTAGCGCTACTTTTCTAAGAATTTCTGAATTAAAATTTTAAAGGCAATTCTGATTAAAAAAGGAGTTTTGAGATGATGCAGTGAATAAATTTGGCATTGTGGAAAAGCTAAAGCAAGACGCATTTTATGTCAAGTGAGAAGGATTCCTTTTTAGGTTGCTATATATCACATCTGGAGGGAGAGGAAAAATGTGATTTTTAAGCATGATGCTGTTGAAAAAAATAAAGTGATTAATATGATTAAGAATATTGTGCTGATGAAGATGTATTCTAAAATTCAACAGTCCTTTAAGTTTTGTAGCCTATATAGTGAATGACATATGTTAAGGTAGGATAGTAGGTCTTTCTTTCTGCTATCCTTTTTATTTTTTAATTTTTTGTAGCCTTAATTTCCGATTATCTATTTTTTATTTATTGCAATGATATTGTCTCATTTTTAAAAATTTATCAAAAATAAAAGAAGAAGCTATATAAATATTGTTATATTTTTTTTTGGTAGATTTGCATTCTTATGTGGTCATGATTAAAATTGATATACAAAATAAGTCATATCAATTCGAGTTATTTCAATTTTTGTTATAATGAATGAGATTCTAAATATTTTTATGTCAATGAGTTTGAATTTTTATAATTTTTTAATCAAATCAAAATTAAAACCTATGGTCACAACAAATATAACATAGTTGGTTGCATATATATATATATATATATTTGTTATGTAAAGATTAGACCAATAACAAAAATGAAAAATCATAGAAAATGAGCAAATACCAATGAGTGGGGAAATATAGCAAATGTATGTAAGGTTGAAAAAATTACGCGACTAGATGATTGTGAATCCTAGTTGAAGCTCCCATATACAGCTGGAGACCACAATTATGAGTCATTATTGGCCAGAAAGATTTGACAAAATTCTCAAGAAAGGAAGGCAACCCCGAATTTACAATTAAAAACTGTCAATTAAAATATAAAGATATCTGAATTACATGTATGATTTTATTAATGCACTATAATTTTCTACATCAAAAGGACATGCTAGCGATTTTGGACTGAGTTCTTGAACTCTATATATATCCTCTCTCATTTTTTAATTAGAAGAAATCAATAAAGGAATGAATAAAATTATTATATATTTTAGAATGAAAATTAATATGATGTTAGCGTATAAATAAATAAATTAGTATTTATATGGAGTGATCTTTCTTTTATAACAAAACCTGTATTTCAATTGATTCCATTAAATAATTAAAAAATGAAAAATAGAGGAATATAAATAAGCCTTGACTCTGGTATTTATAATTATTCTTATATTTTTATCAAATAATAAGGTACAAGGCAACAGATAAATTATTAAGGAGAGCAAGTGCCGACCGGGTCATAAAAGGCAACTGCACAAGTCCAAAGGAAAATGTCGTATCAAGCAGAACTAGAGCATGTTGTTGGCCCCATCATAGACACAGTATCAGTATCATATCATATCTCAAATTTTCCAATACTGATTCCATTTCAATCTTATCATCACTACACATCTTCTCTATTCTAATGACGGAACCCATAGTTCGCTTCGGCATAATCGGGTGCGCAGAGATAGCCCGGAAGGTCTCTCGCGCCATAACTCTCGCACCCAACGCCCAACTCTCCGCCGTGGCCAGCCGCACCATCGAAAAGGCATCAGCTTTCGCCAAAGCTAACAACTTTCCTCCGGATGCCAAGATATATGGCTCCTACGAGTCACTCCTCGACGACCCAGATATCGATGCCGTCTACATCCCCTTACCCACCAGTCTGCACGTGAAATGGGCGTGTTTGGCTGCCCAGAAGAAGAAGCATGTGCTGCTGGAGAAGCCGGTGGGGATTAATGTTGGAGAGTTTGATAAGATTGTGGAGGCGTGTGAGGAGAATGGGCTGCAGATTATGGATGGTACCATGTGGATGCATAATTTTAGGACCCATAAGATGAGGGAATTCTTGAATGATAAGGAGCGTTTCGGGGAGATCAAAACGGTGCGTTTTTCTGCCTTTCTTTCTCTGTATTTCCTGGGTTTTTTTTTTTTTTTGGTTGGTCTGTTCTGAATTGGAAAAACCAATTTTTTGTAGTGAGTCCATTGAATTTGAACAAAGTTCGGAAATTATGGTTTGTTTTGGCTGATTCGGTTATGGTTAATGTCTGTTAGTTTTTTTCCCCCCATCATGTCTCTGTTTTGGAATGGTGCTCTTGGTTTGAATATAAGTTGGCTTATTATTATTATTATTTTTTCATAGTTATAGTAGGTGTTCCTTAAAGATTTTTACTGCTAAATTTAACAAGTTTTCCCAAAGGTCAAAGTGGGCTGTTGTTAATGGAATTCCTTATCTGCTCGTGTCTCCATGTGTGGTTCCAAAATGAAAATACATTGTAAGCTGAAATAATGCTGACTTATACCCCATGTAGAGATGAAGACTAGGGCATGCATATTATATTCATACAATATGTTGAATTGAAAGAGAAATTTTCACTATTCTCCATGTTCTTTTTCCACTATTATGTAGTTCACTTTTTATGAAACATCTTTCCATATTTGATGCAAATATTGATAACAAGTACTAAGATTTTAATAAAATAAGTAAAATTCGTATTCTGTTCCACCCTTTAATGAATAACATTAAAATTGGATAAATTATTTCACATCCAAAGGAATGGAGTGGTTGATTCTGTTGCACTTTATTGTGGTCTCTGTGTCAATATGTTTTCTTTGCCATCATATTGCACTAGGGAGCCAAGCATTAATAGGATGACTAGCTCTTTCTTTCTTCTAAATTTTCTTTGATATCATTAGCACAACATTTGTTTATGCATTCTTTTCTGTGGTTTAGTGAAGTTTATTGATTATTATATGTTAAATGTGTGTATAACTCCTTGTCTTTAACTATGTGATAAATTCTAAAGCATGGATAATTTTTGCCTTAATTAGCAAGTAAAAGTATCTGACATGATGATATGGTATGTGTGCACGTATATATTGATGTGATGTCTTCTGAAAGGGGTTTTGATGTAGGGCATATAATTTTTTTATATTAAGTTTGATTTTTATTAAAATATTTTATTTAGGAGATTTTATGCTATTTCTTATTTTGATTTTTCTATTTAGGAAGATTTAAAAATATATATATTATAAGATATTTTATTTAGGAGATTTGTATGTAACTTTCTATTATGATGTCCTTAATAGGAAGATGAGAGAATAAATTTAAGATCTTCATGATTTAGAAGAATAATATGTTTTAGAAAGTTTTATCATTTTCTTATTTACTGTGATTTTAGTTTCTTAATCAGTTTGAGTATAAATAGGGGTATAAGCACCATATGTGAGAGGAGTTTTTGGTGTTTAATAAAAATTTTTTGGAGTATCTATTTTTATTTCTAAATTTTCTGCATTTTTTTGAGAATCAACGAAATTTTGACGCCTATTTATCTAGTATTCATGCACAAATCAACAGACCTATAAAGAGTTGTTTTCTATCTTTTCACATGCTCTTTCCTCATATAATAGTCTGTTGATTTGTAGACAGTCATGTTGCCAAGACAAAACCAATCCAATAACCTATTTGTAGACGATGTTTATGAATGTCATCATGTGATGTAGGTGGAACATCGTTACTTTTTTTCAGTTTGGAGTGTGAATAACATATTTCTAATATTAATTGGGATATGTGTGCTATATATCATGATTATTCAGAAAAAAAAAGTGTAAATCAATATCATAATATTGAAGATCCCTTCATTAGTATCATTTCTTGGTCCATCGAATAGATATTAATAAATGATTTTATTGAAAACCATAGGGCTGAATGGATGTCTACTATCGTCAAAGCTAATAGGTTTAGAGTGCTTAAAGAATATTTTCAACAAAAAAAAAAAAAAAAGTATGGCACCAAACTGCATGACAGGTTCTTTTTCAACTAGGAAGAATGACATAGGGCTATTCAAATTTTTTAGATTAAGTTTGATTTTTATTAAAATATTGTATGTAATTTTCTATTTTGGATTTTTCTTTATAGGAAGGTTAAAAATATATATACTATAAGATATTTTCCTTCCGAGATTTATGTGTAACTTCCTATTATAATATCCTTAATGGGAAGATAAGAGAATAAATTTAAGATTTTTATGATTTAAAAGAATATTATGTTTTAGAAAATTTTATTATTTCTTATTTATTGTGAGTTTGGTTTCTTAATTGTTTTGAGAGCTTAGGGTATAAATAGTGCTATAAGCACCATATATAAGGGGAATTTTTGTTGTTTAATAAAAATTTTAGAGAGGAAGTATCTCTTTTTTCCTCCAAATTTTCAGTTTTCTTTTGCAAATCAATGAATTTTTTGTCTATATGTCTGGTATTTGTGCGTGAATCAGCAAACCTATAGAAGGTTGTTTTCTAGCTTTCCACTCGCTTCTTCCTCATAATTTCTGCTACATCAGGTTTGGTCAATATTGCATAGCGTGTACCATCACCGATATGTGGTTATATGTATGCCACATGCTTGCCTTGGAGATATTTCATGAAGCTTTGCTTACTAAATGTAATTTTAAGTGAATTTGAACTTTAGACAAGCAAGCATTGTCAGCATTGATGCTTTGTACTTATTTGAAACTACAAGTTGAGCATGTTGATTTTTTTGTTTTGTTTGAAGCCGAGGCAATCAAGATATGAGGTCAACTTACCTAAATTCATTATAAAACCTATGGGGTTTTCTACCCTGGTTTGAATTACATTGACTTAGATTGAGTGGGTGTACTGCAGTGGAAGAACATGCCTTCTCATATTTGATAACTGATAACTTGATTTGGGTCATTAGCCAGCTTAGTTATTTGTGTAGTTCATCATTCTCATATTTAAGATGTCATTTCTAGCTTCATCTGTAATATCCTTTCCAATTGGCTTCTGACATTTTCAACATGATTTTATGTCTTCATAGGATGCAAAATATTTACTGAAGGTACAGGTTTCTTTAAGAAGCTTATGCAAATAAAAAATTCAAAATATTTTCATATTATGTTATGTTCTAAATACGGATTAATAGGCTGGCCAATAATGTACTAACACTATGGTGCAGGATGTCTGGATGTGACATTTGTATTGCAGGTATTGGTTCATTGATTCATAATCTATTAATATAACATTCAAAAAAAAAAAAAAAAACTATTGTGTAGTTAATAAAAGAATTCAATGAGCTAATTAATCCCGATTTTATCTTAGTGGGGAGAAAAGGAACATGCCTCAACTTATTGTTGTCTGATGTTGTTTTTGAAACATAAGTGTTTTCTCATCGTGCTCTTATGTTGCTCTCTTTTGGCATTTTATAGATTTTATATCACTAAAGAAATCTTGTTCTGTTACTTGAGCTTTATGTGTTTTTGTGCATCAGCATTTTTGGGAAGGTTCTGATTATACTGGACCTTATTGTTAGGAAATACCAAGGTCGGTTCAAATGGTTAAATTGTAAAATGAGTTTGTTGCTTTCATTTTTTTTATTTTTTTTAGATTGTCACCTACAGTGATGACGTTGTAGCGACAGTACTAATATTTTCCCCATTAGCATGGAAAAAACGAAATTGTATCTAGTGCTTGTGGAGATGCCATTGAAGGTGATACTAGGAGCGAAATGAATGAAGGCTTGGTTGAAACCATATGTCTTGAAATCTTTACTTCTGCATTTCATTATTGTAGGAGTCTGTCCTTGAGAAAATTTTGGCTTGTGCTTGTGCTGATCAATCTTATAGGAGTGAGCAATTGGTCAGTTCTGTTGGTTTTAAGGGTATTTTTAAACTAAACTGAACAAACCGGCTAAACAGACATTTAATCCAAACTAAACCGAAAATCTATAGAAACCAAATTAAACCAAACCGAATTAGCCGACGTAATATTAATAAAAACAAAACCGAACAGAAAATTTATAAAATCGAGTAGACAGAATCGAATAAACCGAAAATTCATAAGAACCAAATTAACCGAAATTTTCATTTAGTGTTCGTAATGTGAAATAAAAGACATTTTAATTATTGGTTCCAAAGCATTGTCAATAATATTAAAACAAAATTACAATCCAACACCGAATAAAACATGAAAATAAATATTACAATCCAACACTTCATAAAACATGAAAATAATTATTACAAACATAAAAATAGATATCTAAGCATCATCAAGAATGTAAGTCACTCTCACAAATATTAAAATTCAAAGATATTACGACTCAACAACTCAAGATCACTAGAATGAAATTGATCTAGCTAATTTCTTCATAATCCCAGAAATTTTTCATGTCCAAGCTCTTCAAATCTGCAATAAAAGATGGCAAACAAAATAGAATCAAAATAGGAGGATAAATCATGCCAAAGCCAGCCAAAACAGGCCAAAGTTCATAGTAATTAGCATATCATATTAATGGGATCATATCATATTGACAGCATGTACAATAAGCCTAAATTTCAGTCAAAAGAAACCAAAAATCATGCTAAAAGTCAGTCAAAACAGGCCAAAATTCAAAGTAATTAACAACATATCATATTAACAGCATTTACAAACATTGAAGATCCCGAACTTTATGGGAAATTGCAATGTGGAATGTGATTTATTAATCAAAACCTATATTTAAAAAGCAAGTGAACCTATGGAATTAGAAAGTAGGTATCACTATTATTACTATATGGCGGTTCGATGACTATAATAAAAAATAAAAGAATACTTCAAAAATCAGATAAAAGAACCTGCAGCAGAACCAAGAAATTAGTGGACCAATAGACTCGTATCATTGAACAACCAATCTAAATTAAATTCATTTTTACATGCATAATCTCTAAAATATCAATCTCCAATATATTTTATAAATTGCTCTATGTGACCAAGTCAAATAAGAAGCAACATGAAAACAATAAGACCCATGCAGATTTCTGTTTTCCCGTAATTTTAATATATTTAAACAATGGAAACAATAATTTATACCAGTCAGTATATCTCTTGGCAAACCATAGGTAGTGACTGACGATCTAAACAATAATATTGACTGATGACAATAGTTAGATTGGTTTTCATCATGAAAATGGTTATGCGAGTGGATGTGTAAATCCAAAAAAAATAATATCTAAAATTTATTTTTATGATAATGGAATATAATTAATTATTAGAATAAGAATTATATGCATATATAATTTAATGATAAACTTAAGATATTAAAGATAAAATATCATAAACAATGTAAATTTATTAATATATATAATTTAAAATAATGATCAGTAACATTGTAACTAAAATTATGAACAATCCAATGTGTGGATTAACTATTGATATATTTTTAAAATATACAAATATAATAAATAAATCAATACTTAAAATAAGTTAAATGAATCTTTTTATTTTGTACATTAAATTCTCATTATCTCTTTTAACATGATTAAATTGAAACTTCTTGTATATTATTAAATTCTCATGATTAAATTCCGTGCATAGAATATTTCTTAGAGAAGCTATTTATTATTAATTGTTAATGGCTGAGTTATAGTCTCCTGCACCATTGTCCTTACTTCCAAAGAAAGCACAGTTTCATCAGTCTTTTTTTTTATAGGACTGATGCTTCATCAGTTTCTTAAAACTACTGTTGCTTAGGCTAAAGCTATTTTTGAATTTGGTATAGACATATTTTCAGCTTGATCTGGTGGACAGTGTCATATGAGCATCAATTCTTAAATTTGTCCCGAACTCACAATGAAGAAAATTTGTGCTACTTATGCTTTCAAAATTTGAGCTTTGGCTTCTGATTGTGAGTAATTAAAAACAAAAAAGGTTTTAATGTCATATTGAACACCAAAGGAAACAGAAAATAAGAATTGCGAATACATTATCACACTGCATGAATTTGCAAGAGTTCATGTCACAGGTTTCCTAGGTTATCCACATAAAATATTTTAATTTATGAAATACAGGGTTCTTAGGTTCCCAAATTATATATGATGCATCTAAACTTCAAACAAGCTCATATAAGACTTACCTAGTCAGAAGGGCAGTGACAAGTGGGTGGGAGGTGAGAGATGGAGGACGAACCACGAACCACTGCAAGAGGGAGCAGCTGGGAAACGAGAAAGATGGAGCAAGACGAGAGGGGGGGCAGAATGAAACCAGTGAGTGAGAGAGAGGGGGTGTGTTGGGAGACGAGAGAGAGGGTAAGAAGAGAAGCAGATAGTCTGTACTAAGGTTATATTATGAAATGGAGTGTTTTATAGTCAGTTTTTTTGGGTTATTTGGTATCTCAGTGTATAAAACCAAACTGACTGAAAATCGAAAATTTATTATCTTTTCAAACCGAACCGAACCATTTAATTATATTAACGGAACTGAAAAAACCAAAAAATAATGGTTCTGTTCTGTTTGTCGGTTTTTGGAAATTTTGCTCACCCCTACAATCTCATAATGCTTTATAGGATATCTGAGTATGAAATAAATTGATTATTGTCACATGATATCACCATTTTAGATTGAAATTTGTAAGGATATACTCATAATTGTATCTCCAAGTTCTCTTTTCCACTTTTAGAGGAAGAATCTGTCTTTGTGCTAATCTTTTGTTTTCCTAAATCTGATTTTTGTCACACCAGATTCACAGCTGCTTTACATATGCTGGTGATGAGGATTTTCTCAAGAATGACATTCGTGTCAAGCCAGATCTTGATGGCCTTGGTGCTCTTGGTGATACTGGCTGGTACGGGATCCGAGCAATCCTCTGGGCTACCGACTATGAACTCCCAAAGACTGTTGTAGCCACACATGGATCTGTATTTAATGATGCGGGCGTGATTTTAGCCTGTGGGGCTTCTCTACATTGGGAGGATGGCAAAGTAGCAACTTTCCATTGTTCTTTATTAACACATTTGACAATGTATATAACTGCAATTGGAACAAAGGGAACTTTGCATCTTGATGATTTCGTCATTCCTTTCGATGAGAAGGAAGCCTCTTTCACAGCAGCTTCAAAATCTTGGTTCAACGAGCTTGTGACAGGATGGGAACCGTTGCCAAGTCAGCACACTGTTATCACAGAAGTCCCACAGGAAGCTTGCATGGTGAGAGAATTTGCTCGGTTGGTCGGAAATATAAAGGCAAATGGAGCAAAACCTGTCCAAACATGGCCAACTCGCAGTAGGAAGACACAGTTAATACTGGATGCAGTGAAGACATCTATTGAGAAAGGTTGTAAGCCAGTGGAGATTGCTTATTGATTGAGACTATTATGCCTATGTTAGTTCATTTCTTTGGATCAGACTTGTGTTTCTATGGTGTGAAATAAGATTGTTGTTGAACACGCGAAAACATCATTCTCTCTCCTGCTTTCTGTCTGCTGCCTTCCTCCTCTCAATGACCTGGTTTTACGAAGGCCATAGCTGGCCATTTTGGGCCAGAAATTGGCCTCTTCGTTGTTGTGTTCTATAGTAGCTTTTTTATGAAAATAATGGTAATTTTTATTAGCTTTACGTGAGATTTTACGTCTGTATCTTATAATTAAAAATCTTCACATCTTTATTTGTGAAGATCTCTCTTTTTGATGGAAACAATTTTATATTTCTACTCTTCTTCATATGGGGATTTAGATTTGATACTGGTGCCTGATACATGAAGTTCCTAATTAGCTCATCATAATTATCAACATTCGGTGATCTTGCGTGGCCTATTATTGAATATGCAATCATTTAACGTTTGACAAGTTACCTGCCAAGATTCAATTCACAGCAAATTAGGTCACATATGTGTTTCACTTAAGTTAACAAAGCAGATTAGGTCACATATTATGCTCAATTCAAAGCAGATTAGTCTTACATTAGGCATCCATCTCACATTGCAAGGTGCACTTTTGCCCTTTATTGTTTATTGATTTTTCAGGCATATGAGAACTACGAATTTGTGAGTACCAGCTAGTTTGACCACAAAAAGTCATGCTGAAACTTGAGAAATTTTAAAATTTTAAAAAAATCATGGTGGCAAAAAAATGGTAGCAACTATGAAATTTAAAATGTAGATGAAAAACAGAACTTGTAAATCTTGACCGCGAAATACTTTCTCAATCATATTTTATGGTCAGTTTGACAAACAAGCTTAAACATTAAAAAAAAAAAAAAAAACTTTCAATTGGCCTTGTATTGAGTGATCAAATTTATGTATAGATGATTGATTTAAGCACATGAATATGGAGAAACTCAGTTGCAATAAGAATCAATCAATCTCAGTACATACAAACAATCAAAGCAACACAATCTCAACATAAACCTATCAAACATTCATCAAACATCAATTAATGCAACTATTGACACCTTTTCACACTACCAAAAAAATTCGGATTTAACTATTGCAAAAAAAAGTAGCAATTAAGCAATATTTTTGCAGTAGCTAAGAAGTTTAGTGAATATTTAGCAACTAACATGTTGTAGTCGCTATTTTTCTAGTAGTTAAGCTTAATTTAGTACTAAATAGTAGCTATTTAGCGGTCACAGAGTTGATCGCTAAATAACGACTACTTAGTCATTACATATTATAGTCGTTAAAGCCTATACTTTAGCTACTAACATCATTCTAATACCTAACTAGCTACTGGTTAGCTATTAGATGTACTCGCTACAATCAATATTTAACTACTAACATGGTTGTAATCGCTAAATAGAGACTATTTATCTACTCCATGTATAGTCTCTAAGTTCTTTTTTTTGACTACTAACATTTATGTAGTAACTAAATATAAACCGTTTAGCTATTAAATTTTTTAGTAGCTAATCTTTAAAAAAAATATTGAATTTAATTATATGTATATTATTTATTATTTAACTACTATTTTGATAGTACTTAAGATAATAATAATTTTACTGAATATTGAATTGAATTAATTATTAAAATTAAAATAAAATGAAATTATAATATCCTATTATAAAAAAGTATATTACAGTCTCATATTAAAAAAAAGTACACTTAAAATCCTCAGGCCATATACAATATGTGTAAATAATAAAATTACATCATTTCAGCTCAATGAATCTACTCTTTATCAACAATTTTAGGGTGAAGTTGAAATTTCTTGTTTGCTTAATTTTGCACTTTATAAGCTCGTTGCATAAATAATTGTTTTCACTTTACCAAAAGCCTAAAAAGTCTTTTACCTGCAAAAATATGTATGTCTTCATTAATACAAAAATAGAATGAATTCGTTACCAATGCAATGGTGCTTTGGTATCATCATTTCTTATCTTTTAACAAGTATCTTTCAAGTCGTCTTTTTTATTTTCTGTCAACATATAAATAATATAATAATAATTAAATAATAATTTAATTTGCATTATATAAATTTAAATTTAAATTTAAAAAATACTTCTATCATAATAAGATTATTAAAACTATGTATACCAAACTTTTGATCTGCCATTGACCATTAGTGTAAAATTTTTTATAAATTTATATACATGAGTATCTCATTCCCTTTTAGATTTGTCATTGACAACAAATGCACAATTTTTTATAAATATATATACATAAGTATTATAATTATGAGAATTTTCTTAGCTACATCTGAATATTTATGCACTTATTTAATCATTCATCAGTAAAAATATATTTCATAGAAAAATTATTATTATTTTATTTTTTATTATAATTATTATCTCATTTTTTAATTATATTAAATAAGCATATAAACATGAAATAATATAAATGCACTAAGTATAAGCAAATTTTTCCATCACGGCCCTGCATTTGTAATTTACACTTTTGTGACTTCTACTAAAATTGAAAAAATTTCCATAATAAGGCATAATGAAGTTTGTCCTCTTTCTATTGAAAGCATTAAACTAAGTCAAAACTAATCACAATCTTTAGATCAACCAAAGATATGTATGGTACCTTGATCTGTTTTGGCAAACAAAACATCAACGGTCAGAATCAGACATAGAAAAATGAAATCCCATTAATAAAAATGATCTGAACTTTAGAATCAGATTAATATTCAAAACAAGAAAACAATAAAAGTAAAGAAGCCAATGAGCACACCGAACCAAAATGCTTGAAATCTTAAACCTGGCAAGATGTGGTGAAATCTTAACCATACCCTTCACTAAGAAAATTTTACAATTACACGATTGGCTCATTTTTCTACTGAAATCAGGAAATTATAGTTCACAATTCTTGCTCTATCTAATTATAATTAATAGAATAACTCTAAACTGAAACTTATGCCCGGCTCATGTGTGGACTAGTTCTTGTGTCAATCAAGATTTCGTCACCAACATTGAGGAACAATCGAACATTCACTACTACACCTGTGTCCAGAGTAACTGGTTTTGATCCACCTACCATAATTCATCTCCAATAGTAATGATAAGGAAAAAGAAGAAAGAAACATGCTGTGATTATTAAAAAAAAGGCCCGTAAAATGTGGCAAATATCAATGTATGCATGAGCCCGATATAATTACTATCCACATAATATACGTACCTTAAAATTTAATTAAAATGATCTTGTAAAGATTATCAATATGTTGTTTATTACCACAGAAACTTGTACAGATTAGGCGCCCTAATTTATGATATGAGATGAGAATAGTCAAGTTTATCTGGTTTTCTAATATGCACTAATCCCATAAGTGCATTTTAATCCATCAAAGGAAAATTTCTCACAAAATCACAAGCCCGCTAAGTGCGAATGCTATGACTCTACAACCAGTGAAACCATAAGCACGTGCATCTAGAGAATACAATGTTAATAGCCCCTTTGAGTTTTCTTACATGAAACCAGTTGACATTACCGTGAGCAATGTCACCATTGACGCCAGGATCAACATCAACTACAGTTAGCTGAACTATGATTGAAAGGTCAAAATTAATAACCTGCAAGCATAAGGGCATATAGATTGCAAGGCATTTAGCACCATAGTAATACTAATTTAGGCCAATGGAGGCCAACCATGTATCATAGGTTTTTATGTCAAATGCGTGAATTCAACGAGAACATCAATACAACTCTTATAATTGCAATACTACCCAATTATCATCAGATGGTAGTGCCATTATGCAAGCTACAAGAGAACATTCTTTGAAAGGAAAGGAATAACCATCTTTGCAATCACAAACTTTAGAAGTCTCCTTAAAAAATCATGATCTAAACTTATCTAAAGTGTTGCCTTTAAATCTATGTATGATTATTAGGGGTATGAATATTAAAAGAACTTAAGAAATACTTTTCCTTTCCAAAATAGTAAATTGCAGTCCATTTCCTCTTTTGGCCACTTTCTCTTATCTCCGACATTTGACTCATTGAGACGATATTCTTCAAAAGTATTTTGTCAAAGTCATGCAAAGAATTTGAGATAGAAAAACATATAATATATTTTTCCTAAAAAAAAAGGTTCAATACACTTTGATCAGGACTTGTTAAATCTTGGATTTTTACCTTAAGTTTACTAATAAGCTTTTCAATGTTGACGGATATAACATATAGTACAAAGTGTGCAAATAAACTATCCTAAAACCCTTGAGAGGAATGAGAAAAACAAAAGATTATTATTCACTGGCATAAAAAAATTATATAATATAGAAACCAAGGTCCATGAAGACACATTGAGCACCATCTTTGTATTGAACTGCTTTGTTTCCTTGAATACATTTGCCTCATCAATCTAGAGAAATGATAGTAAAAAGGCATATAAGCAAACCGTCCTTTTCAGTTGAAGTAAAAATAATGGAAAAAATGGATCCTTATTTTATACTTTCAATGATAGTAAAAAAGGCATATAAACAAACATCAATGAGGTCATTGGCTAGGTACACCTTTAGTTTATACTTTCAATGAGTATAGTCTTATCCATCAAAGTGGAGTTTGAAGTAAAAATGGATCCTTTCTTTGACTATGATTTTACTCAGGCAATTAAGGATAGTTTTTGATACTTAGCTCTGATATCACTTGTTAGCCCTTATGTACTAAGAATGGAGATTGAATTGTTGACAAATTTAAATCTTTAAAGTTAAGATTTGATTAAAGATAGAAAAGAGGGAAAAACAGAAATCAAAGTACGAAGATTTTATAGTGGTCTGATTATTAACCAACCTTACATCCATTCCCTAATCAAGTTAGGTATTTCACTAACTCACTAAGTGTTTTATAAGCTCATATTCAACTTAATGTTTAGGATCACACTAACCTTATTTACAACTTGTGTTTAAGGCTAACAAATAAACTTATAAGAGTTTTTTTTTCCAACAAAGGCTCACTTTAAAACCTAATATCCAAGTGTTAAGGCTCTTACTTAACCTTTACAAGCAATGAAAAGAATCAATACACCCTCAGCTAATAGCACAATAGCAATAAAGAGAGACGGCTTGAAAAATATATTTAGAAGAGTTTAAACATAATTGATGGCTATCCTCTTGCTTTCAAAGCTATTTGGTAGAGTATTTATAGGTTACAACCACCATATAGCCTTTAAAAATAAAATATTGTCCATATCTCTAAGATTTGATAGGAAAATCTTATATTTAATACTTGTTAGATCTTGATGTGTCTAAGGGATAGACTTATGCTCACTTACTATCTTTCTTTCTAAATATCCCTTTGATCCCTTTAACAAGTGTAAAACTTGTCAAAGGTTGCAAGTGCATGAACATCAAGCAATATAATGTATACGTGTGTGTAAATATCATCCCACAAAGATAAGGGTTATAAGTAATGAAATATGATGATTCTATTTTTATCTAAGAATAAAAAACTTGAGATATTATCAAAAACTATGAAATAATGAAAATAAACTAAACTGATTAATCAATGACAAAAAGACAAAAACAATTGTTAAATAAAACCCTATGATAAATTACCTAGGACACTTAATCTCGCCAATGGAAAGTCATGAAATCATTAATCTTCTATCAATTGTCTCTACAGTGATTTAAGTCTTTTCTCTCTCAAATAGTCACTTAAGTTTATAATTATATTTTATAGAAACATCTCTCGATGTGAACTAGAAATAAATCACAAATTTAAATTTAGTAATCTTTTAAATGATAACAATAGGCTAAATGTGTATCTCTACTTGTCAATTAACCTAAGGGAAGTGATTTTAGGTATATTTCAATTACGATCTCTCAATCCATAATGAAACACATTCCAACATAATCATTAAAATCATAACTCAATAAATCATATTCCATGACTATATCAAGGTCTTAGATTTAAGATCTAGCCTAACATACTAATAAAAAAAGACAAATCCAAAAGTAAAAGCAACATCCTTAACAAGGAAAATAAGAATAAAGAGAAGGAAAGATGAAATCTCTAAACCAGTTTAATGAATTCCTTTTCTTCTTCTTCTTCTTCCTTAATCAAGTGATCTCTTGAAGTGTTACACTTAGTCTTGAGTTAAACCTTATTTTTCATTATTTTCTCTCTTTACAATGCCTCTTTGAGTATTCTAAAGATCTCTTTTTGCCCCTCTCTTCCTTTATAAAAAAACCCAACTATTTGACTTTTATACTATTTCAAAACAACTAAAATGTAAGATCTGTCACGTCCATGTCGTAAGTGCAATAACTCATTTTTGCTAAGAAGTCATAGCTACGACTTCATTTATAGACGCAACAGAGAGCAATAACTCTTTGCACGTCCAAGTATCCAGCTTGGTCCCTGAAGTTGCCATCTTTGCCTATTTTACTCTAATTTCAATTCAAACTTGTGAAAAAACCTATAAAGCATCCAATGTGAGAAATGACATAAATGCACTCAAAATAACTTAATTTAATAATAAATTTACACCAAATCAAGCTCAAAACTCATTAAATAACTATAAACAAATTAAGCCTAACATCATACAGATTTCACAATTAAGACACCTCAATCACAGTCATGTTCTACATTTTGTGTTGAGAATTCCCATTTCATAATCGAGATCTTCATAATGTGCTTAACAACTAGTGATATGTGGCAACTAGTCATTTATTCCCTAGTCATTGCAACGCTTATTTTTGGTTTATTGATCTCATTCACAATTTCATAGTCGCAATCATGATCTTTGATCGCGTTGGAATATGGGATGCAACTCCTATCGCTTTATAGCATGGACTAATTATTTTAAAGTTTCACCTTGGTCACAATAGCGCACTTGCCATCTTGATCGCGAACTTCAAATAATCAAATGATTTTTTGGACAGTTGGGATACTTCAAGTGGTTTCTTAGGTGTCCATTGGAGCTCTTTTCTCTGAGGTTCAAAGGCCATGATCACTAGCTTATATTTCAATCACGATTTTACATCACGCTAAAGTTCTTGTACGTAAAGTTGACCACGTACTTTTTTAGGCAAATTTGTTCCATCCTTAAGCTTGACAACAATTACGATTATGAGATGGCGATCACTATCCACCTTTCTTGGTCATGATTTACTTGTCCTAGGTGTGAATTACATGCCATTTTTTAGACTTAGAGATTTCGCTTCCTTTTGACTTCTTAACTTATTCTAACTATATTTTCTGCAAGAATAACACTTAATACACACATATGGATAAATTTTCTCCTATATCTATAATTGATGCTAATATTTTTAGGAAATCTAAAGAGAAGAGTGCTTGACTTAATCAACAACGAGCTTTCCCTTATCCATCAGATGGAGGCATAGAGGAAGCTTAGAAATTTGTTAGGAATTGGTATCCAATATCTTTTATTGCTTATGATAGAATTATATAAAAGTGTGATCGAACTGGATATTATTATATATCTTCTACTTAACATGCTTTCTGGAAATCTTTTTCTATTATTTGTTGGTGGAAAAGAATTTTGGGTTATAGTTGCACCCCTCATCATATTTTACTGGTTTGATTTGTTACCAAGAATAAGCTTTAAGTGAAAACTAAATCATTGACATGAGGATGTGTAACAGATGACTCATATATGTTGTGTGGTATTGAGAAGGAGTTTGTGGAACATTTGTTTTTTTTTAGCATTCCTTTTCTATGAATCTCTGGATTAAATTTTTAAAGGCAATTTTGATTAAAAGAGGATTTTTTAGATGATGTTGGGAATAGAATTGGCATTGTGGAAAAGCTAGAGCAAGAAACATTTTTTTGTCAAGTGAGAAGGATTCGTTTTTAAGCTATTATATATCACATTCGGAGGGAGAGGGAAAAAGTAATTTTTAAGCATGAAGCTGCTGAAGAAAATAAAGTGGTTAGTGTGATTAAGAATATTGTGCTGATGAAGATGTATTCTAAAATTCGACAGTCTTTTTAAGTTTTGTAGCCCATATACTGAATGACAGATGTTAAGGTAGGGTAGTATGTTTTTCCTTTTGCTATTCTTTTTATTGTTTTATCTTTTGTAGCCTTAGTTCCCGATTGTCTTTTTAAAATTTGATAAAAAAAATAAGACAACAAGCTATATATATATATATATTGTAGATTTGCATGCTTATGTGGTCATGATTTAAATTGATATACAAGATAAGTTATATCAATTCAAGTTATTTTAATTTTTGTTCTAATGAATGAGATTCTAATTACTTATATTTCAATGAGTTAGAATTTTTAAAATTTTTAATCGAATCAAAATTAAAACCTTTATTCACAACAAATATAACATAGTTGGTTGCTTATATATATATATATAATCTTTTAGTTCTATTTTTTTCCTCTGTAAAGATTAGACCAATAACAAAAATGAAAGATCATAGAAAACGAATAAATAACGATGAGTGGAGAAATATAGAAAATGTACGTAACCACAATTATGACTAGATGATCCTGGATCCTCGTTTAATTTCCCATATACAGTTGGAGACCACAATTATGAGTCATTATTGGCCGGAAATATTTGACAAAATCTTAAGAAAGGAAAACAACCCTGAATTTACAACTAAAAATTGTCAATTAAAACATAAAGATATCTAAATTACATGTATAATTTTATCACTGCACTATAATTTTCTACATCAAAAGGGCATATGTTGGCGATTTTGGGTTAAGTTATTGAACTCTATATATATCCTCTCCAATTTTTTTAATTAGAAGAAATCAATAAAGGAATGAATAAAATTATTATATATTTTAGGATGAAAATTAATATAATGTGGGCGTATAAATAAATAAATAAATATTTATATGGGATGCTCTTTCTTTTATAAAAAAAAGTTGTATATTAATTGATTCTATTAAAGAATTAAAAATGAAAAATAGAGGAATATAAAGGGCCTTGACTCTGGTATTTATAACATCAAAATTTTTATATAAATAAAATAAAAAAATCATTTACAAAAATAAATAAATTTAACCTTCAACTAATTCACTAATAAATATTATAAACTGTAACCAAATTGGCGTTGATGGGAAATAGTTAAGCAAGAAATTAACACAGTATTTCTTAACCAAAAAAAAAAACATGGTATTATAATAAGGCACAGGACAACAGATAAATTATTAAGGGGAGCAAGTTGCCGACCAGGTCATAAAAAACAACTGCACAAGTCCAAAGGAATATGTCGTATCAAGCAGAACTAGAACAATTTATTGGCCCCATCATAGACACAGTATCAGTATCATATCATATCTCAAATGGTCCAAGACTAATTCAATTTCAGTCTTATCATCACTACACCTCTTCCCGATTCCAATGGCGGAAACTATGGTTCGCTTCGGCATAATCGGGTGCGCAGATATAGCCCGGAAACTCTCTCGCGCCATAACCCTCGCACCCAACGCCCAACTCTCCGCCGTGGCCAGCCGCACCATCGAAAAGGCATCAGATTTCGCCAAAGATAACAACTTTCCTCCAGATGCCAAGATTTATGGCTCCTACGAGTCACTCCTCGACGACCCAGATATCGATGCCGTCTACATCCCCTTACCCACCAGTCTGCACGTGAAATGGGCGTGTTTGGCTGCCCAGAAGAAGAAACACGTGCTGCTGGAGAAGCCCGTGGGGATTAATGTTGGGGAGCTTGATAAGATTGTGAAGGCGTGTGAGGAGAATGGGGTGCAGATTATGGATGGTACTATGTGGATGCATAATCCTAGGACCCATAAGATGCGGGAGTTCTTGAATGATAAGGAGCGTTTTGGGGAGATCAAAACGGTGCGTTTTTCTGCCTTTCTTTCTCTCTATTTCCTGGTTTTTTTTTTTTTTGTTGGTCTGTTCTGAATTGGGAAGACAAATTTTTTGTAGTGAGTCCATTGAATTTGAACAAAAGTCGGAATTTATGGTTTGTTTTGGCTGATTCGGTTACGGTTATTGTCTGTCAGCTTTTTTTTTTTTCCATCATATGTCTCCGTTTGGAAGGGTGCTTTTGGTTTTAATATAAATTGGCCTATTATTTTATTTTTTTCATAGTTATAGTAGGTGTTCCTTAAAGATTTTTACTGCTAAATTTAACAAGTTTTCCCAAAGGTCAAAGTGGGCTGTTGTTAATGGAATTCCTTATCTGCTCGTGTCTCCATGTGTGGTTCTAAAATCCAAATACATTGTAAGCTGAAATAATGCTGACTCATACCCCACGTAGAGATGAAGACTAGGGCATGCATATTATATTCATACAATATGTTGAATTAAAAGAGAAATTTTGACTATTGTCCATGGTCATTTTCCACTATTATGTAGCTTACTTTTTATGAAACATCTTTCCATATTAGATGCAAATATTGATAAAAAGTACTAAGATTTTAATAAAATAGGTAAAATTCATATTCTGTTCCACCCTTTAATTAATAACATTAAAAATGGATAAATTCTTTCACATCCAATCAAAGGAATGGAATGGTTGATTCTGTTGCACTTTTTTATGTTCTCCATCTCAATATGTTTTCTTTGACGTCATATTGCACTTGGGAGCCAGGCGTTAATAGGATGACTAGTTCTTTCTTTCTTCTAAATTTTCTTTGATATCATTATTACAACAATTGTTTTTGCATTCTTATCTGTGGTTTAGTGAAGTGTATTATGTTAAATGTGTGTATAACTCCTTGTCTTTATGTATGTGATAAATTCTAAAGCATGGATAATTTTTGCCTTAATTAGCAAGTAAAAGTATCTGACATGATGATATGGTATGTGTGCACATACATATTGATGTGATGTTTTCCGAAAGGGGTTTTGATGTAGGGCATTTAATTTTTTTTTTATATTAAGTTTGATTTTTATTAAAATATTTTATTTAGGAGATTTTATGCAATTTCTTATTTTGATTTTTCTATTTAGGAAGATTAAAAATATATATATTATAATTAGGAGATTTGTATGTAACTTTCTATTATGATGTCCTTAATAGGAATATAAGATATTTATGATTTAGAAAAATATTATATTTTAGAGAGTTTTATTATTTTCTTATTTACTATGATTTTAGTTTCTTAATTAGTTTGAATATAAATAGCGGTATAACGCCATATGCATGGGGAGTTTTTGGTGTTTAATCAAAATTTTAGAGAGTATCTATTTTTCCTTCTAAATTTTCAGCATTTTTTTTGAGAATCAACGAAATTTTTGATGCCTACATATCTAGTATTCATGCACAAATCAGCAGACCTATAAAGAGTTGTTTTCTCTCTTTTGACATGCTTTTGCCTCATATTAGAGTCTGTTGATTCTTGGACAATCATGTTGCTAAGACGAAACCAAGCCAATAAACTAGTTGTAGACGACATTTATGAATGTCATCATGTGCTGTAGGTGGAACAACATTATTTTATTTCTGTTTGGAGTGCGAATAACATATTCCAAGTAGTAATTGGGATACGTCTGCTATATATGATGATTATTCAGAAAAAAGCGTAAATAAATATCATAATATTGATGATCCCTTCGTTAATGTTGGTTCTATCATTTCTAGGTTCATCAAAAAAATATTAATAGATGATTTTATTGAAAATTATAGGGTTGCTTGGATGTCTACTGTCGTGAAAGTTGATAGATTTAGAGTGCTTAAAGAATTGTATTTTTTTTTTTTTTTAAAAAGGTATGAAACCGAACTGCATGACGAGTTTTGTTTCAACTAGGAAGAATGATATAGGGCTATTCAAATTTTTTAGATTAAGTTTGATTTTTATTAAAATATTGTATGTAATTTTCTATTTTGAATTTTTCTTTGTATGAAGATTAAAAATATATATTCTATAGGATATTTTCTTTGGGAGATTTATGTAACTTCCTATTATAATATGCTTGATGGGAAGATCTGAGAATAAATTTAAGATTTTTATGACTTAGAAGAATATTATGTTTTAGAAAGTTTTATTATTTCTTATTTATATTGAGTTTAGTTTTTTAATTATTTTGAGAGCTTAGGGTATAAATAGTGCTATAAGCACCATATGTAAGGGGAGTTTTTGTTGTTTAATAAAAATTTTAGAGAGGAACTATCTCTTTTTTCTTCCAAATTTTCAGTTTTCTTTTGCAAATCAATGAATTTTTTAAGTCTATATGTCTGGTATTTGTGCGTGAATCATCAAACCTATAGAAGGTTGTTTTCTAGCTTTCAACTTTCTTCTTCCTCGTATAATTTCTGCTACATCAGGTTTGTTCAATATTGCATAGTGTGTGCCATCACTGATATGTGGTTACATGTATGCTATACACTTGCCTTAGAGATATTTCATAAAGCTTTGCTTACTAAAAGTAATTTTAAGTGAATTTGATCTTTAGACAAGCAACTTATCAACATTTATGCTTTGTACTTTTTTGAAACTACAAGTTGAGCATGTTGATTTTTTGATTTGTTTGAAGCCGAGACAAGCAAGATAGGTCAACTTACCTAATTTCATTATAAAACCTACAGGAAAACCCTGGTTTGAATTACATCGACTTAGATTGAGTGGGTGTACTACAGTGGAAGAACACACCCTCTCTTGGTTAATAATTGATAAGTTGATTCGGGTCATTAGCTAGCTTAGTTATTTATGTAGTTCATCATTCTCATATTTAAGATGTCATTTCTAGCTTCATTTGTAATATCCTTGCCAATTGGTTTCTGACATTTTCAACATGATTTTGAGTCTTCATATGATGCAAAATATTTATTGAAGGAACAGGTTATTGTAAGAAGCTTATGCTAATGGAAAATTCAAAATATTTTCATGTTATGTTTTGTTCTGAATATTCTGATTAATAAGTTGGTCAATAATGTACTAGCAATATGGTGCAGGATGTCCGGATGTGACATTTGTATTGCAGGAATTGGTGCATTGATTGATTATCTATTAATATACCATTGAAAATAAAAGAAAAAAAAACTACTGTATAATTAATAAAAGAATTCAATGAGCTAATTAGTCCCCATTTTATCTTAGTGGGGAGAAAAGGAACATGTCTCATCTTATTGTTGTCTGATGTTGTTTTTGAACCATAAGTGTTGTCTCATCGTGCTCTTATATTGCTCTCTCTTGGCATATTTATAGATTTTGCATCACTAAAGAAAATCTTGTTTTGCTACTTGAGCTTTATGTGTGTTTGTGAATTAGCAATTTCGGGAAGGTTCTGATTATACTGGATCTTATTATTAGAAAATATTAAGGTATGTTCAAATGGAAAAATTGTATAATGAGTTTGTTGTTTTCGTTTTTTTATTTTTTTTTGGATTATCACCTACAGTGATGATGTTGTAGCAATAGTACTAATATTTTATCGTTTAGCATGGGAAAAACCAAATTGTATCTAGTGCTTGTGGAGATGTCATTGAAGGTGCTACTAGGAGCGAAATGAATGAAGGCTTGATTTGAAACTATATGTCTTGAAATCTTTACTTCTGCTTTTCATTAATGTAAGAGTCTGTCCTTGAGAACATTTTGGCCTATGTTTGTGCTGATCAATCTTATAGGGGTGTGCAATCGATTGGTTTTAAGGGTATTTTTAAACTTAACTGAACAAATCGACTAAACAGACATTTAAACCAAACCAAAACGAAAATCAATGGAAACCGAATTAACCGACATTAGTAAAAACTAAATCGAAACGAAAATTTATAAAATTGAATACACCGAACTGAATTAACCAAAAATTCATAAAAATCTAATTAATTGAAATATTCATTTAGTGTTCATAATGTGAAATAAAAGTGATATAAATAAGGTTGGATTGATTCTTTACTGGTATGTTTTTCACAAGTTTCAAATGTACTTAATAATCAAGCAAACATGATTTAATCTTCAAATCTCAATTAGACTCTTAGAAAACTTGTTTCTAGCAACTTAAATTATAAAGATTTAAAGGTTGTCAATTCTCAACCTAAATTAATTAAAGTCAATTTAAGTCTAAAATTAATTAATTTTGCAAAGTTATTAAAAAATCTACCTAACAATATCACTAAATTCTTTCAAGAACTCAAGAAATAGAACAAACTCTCACAAAATAATTAAGTCAAAAGAATAATAATCAATTAACTTTTTAATTATGGTTGAATGAAGGGCTATATATAGTCTTACAAAATAACTCAGCCAATATATCATAAAAACTCTAAAATCAAAATGTAAAATTTGGCCATAAAGAGTTTAGCTACCTAAAAACATGTCAAACAAATGTTTTATAATGAAATAGGGAAAGAACGTCTTGTGATTGGCTAAATAGGTATTTTGCCTTCGCAAGTTAATATCTAAAGAAAATCTTCTAAAATTACATAAAACAATGAAAGATTAATAAAGATAATCCTGAGGAAAATAGGACACCAAATTCAGCCAATAAGAAACTTCCTTGAAGAGTTCTTGCAAATCTTGAAACATTGAAAAATCTTAAAAATCTTGGAAAAATCTTGTAGAATTTTGAAGATCGTGGAAGAATCTTGAAAAATCTTGGAAATCTTGGATGTCAAATGTCAAATTTTGTTTGGCGCACATTTTAATCTTGATTTTTCTTAGAATATAAGTTCCCATGTTGTCGGAATATGTTTTGAAACATGTTTGTAGTTAAAATAAGACAACCTTATCTCATGTCTTATCTTAACATGAAAAATTAAACTTTTTATCAACTTGTTGGGCTTTTTAGTAGGGCACATAAAAAGTATCAGGAACTGCAATTACGTCCAAATAGGCTTGTTTTGGGCTTGACAATGATCCACTAAATTTATCTACTGAAAAGTCCAATCTCCAACTTTGAATTTGGCTTTGACCATGCACCATCTATGAATCCATTAGGCTTATTGAGCTTGTTAACATCAAAAACACATTTCAATTATTGATTCCAAAACATCTTCAATAATATTAAAACAAATATTACAATCCAACACCTTATAAAAACATGAAAATAAATATTACAATCCAACACCTCATAAAACATGAAAATAATTTTTACAAACATAAACATAGATATCTAACCATCATCGACAATATAAGTCACTCTCACAAATATTAAAATTCAAAGTTGTTATTGCTCAACAACTCAAGATCACTAGAATGAAATTGATCAAGCTAATTTCTTCATAATCCCAGAAATTTTTCATGTCCAGGCTCTTCAAATTTACAATAAAAGATGTCAAATGCAATAGAATCAAATTAGGAGGATAAATCATGCCAAAGTTCAGTAAAAAACAGGCCAAAGTTCAAAGTAATTAACAACATATCATATTAATGGGATCATATATCATATTAACAGCATTTACAAAGAGCCTAAATTTCAGTCCAAACAAATCAAAATTCATGCCAAAGTTCAATCAAATAGACCAAAATTCAAAGTATTAACAAGATATCATATTAACAACATTTAAAAACATTGAAGATCCCAAAGATTATGGGAAATTGCAGTATGGAATGTGATTTATTAATCAAAACCTATATTTAAAAAGCAATGAACCTATGGAATTAGAAAGTTGGTATCACTATTATTACTATATGGGACTTCAATGACTATAATAAAAAATAAAAGAATACTTCAAAAATCATATAAAAGATTCTACAGCAGAACCAAGAAATTGTGGAATCAATTGACTCATATCATTGAACATCCATTCTAAATTAAATTCAATTTTACATGCATAAAAGTACAAAATTCTATTTTGTGATTTTCTCTTTAACAAATATAGTATTGTAATTTATTTATTAGCAAAACTATGCCCTGCGGTATAATATTGTTTGCAAAATAGTACTAAATTCGTAACACCGTTACATCAGTCTGACTTGGTACCAGATTTTATATATTATTTCAACTAATTATGTATGGGTACATAATTTCTTCACTTTAAATACATAATTTGTTCTTTTTTTTTTTACATTCTATATATATTTAAATAAATTTTGTTTTTATCATTATAAAATTTATTCAAATATATATAGAAAGGAAACAAAAAAAAATAAATTCTATATTTAGAGTGAAAAAATGTTTTATCTAAATTTCAGACACATAATTAGTTGAAATAATGTACAAAATCTGGTACTAAATCAAATAGATGTGACGGAGTTATGAATCCGGTATCACTTCGCAGCCAACATTATACTACAAGGTAGAGCTTTTTTTAATAAACAAATCATAGAACCATATTTGACAAAGAGGAAAACCACATAGTAGAATTTTGTACTTTCTCTATTTCTAAAATATCAATCTCCAAAATATTTTATAAATTGCTCTATGTGACCAAGTCAAATAAGAAGGAAGACGAGAACAATGAGACCCATTTAAATTTCTGTTTTCACTTAATTTTAATATATTTAAACAATTGAAACAATAATTTATACCTGCCAGTATATCTCTTGGCAACCCATAGGTGGTGACTGATAGTTTAAATAATAATATTGACTGATAACAATAGTTAGATTGGTTTTCATCATGAAAATGACTATGTGAGTGGATGTGTAAGTCCAAAAAACAATATCTAAAATTTATTTTTAAGATAATGGAATAAGAATTATATGCATATATAATTTAATGATAAACTTAAGATATTAAAGATAAAATATCATAAACAGTGTAAATTTATTAATATATATAATTTAAAATAATGATCAATAACATTGTAACTAAACTTATGAACGATCCAATGTGTGGATTAACTATTGATATATTTTTTAAGTATACAAATATAATAGATAAATCAATAATTAAAATAAGTTGAATGAATCTTTTTATTTTGCATATTAAATTCTGATTATCTCTTTTAACATTATGAAATTCTCATGATTAAGTCCTGTGCATAGAATATTTCTTAGAGAAGTTATTTATTATTAATTGTTAATGCCTGAGCTATAGCCTCCTGCACCATTATCCTTGCTTCCAAAGAAAGCACGGTTTCATCAGTCCCTTTTTTAACGGGACTGCTGCTTCATCAGTTTCTTAAAATTACTATTGCTTAGGCTAAAGCTATTTCTGAATTTGATATAGACATATTTTCGACTTGCTGATGGACAGTGTCATATGAGCATCAATTCTTAAATTTGTCCCCAACTCACAAAAAGGAAAATCTGTGCTACTTATGCAGTCAAAAATTGAGCTTTGGCGTCTGATTTCAGTAATTAAAAACAAGGAGGGTTTTAATGTCATGTTGAACACCAATGGAAATAGAAAATAAGAATTGCGAATACATTATCACACTGCATGAATTTTTCATGTCACAGGTTTCTTAGGTTATCCACAAAAAATATTTTAATTTATGAAATACAGGGTTCTTAGGTTCCCAAATTATATATGATGCATCTGAACTTCAAACAAGCTCATATAAGACTTGTTAGAAGGGCAGCAACAAGTGGGTGGGAGGCGAGAGATGGAGGACGAACTACGAACCATTGCAAGAGGGAGCAGTTGAGAGACGAAAAAGATAGAGTGAGAAGAGAGAGTGGGGGCGGAATGAAACCAGTGAGTGAGAGAGAGGGGATGGGTTGGGAGACGAGAGAGAGAGAGGGAGTGGTGCTGGATGTGGGGGGAAAGAAGAGAAACAGATAGTCTGTACTAGGGTCACATAATGAAACGCGGTGTTTTAGAGAGTCGGTTTTTTTGGGTTATTTGGTATCTGAGTGTATAAAACCGAACCGACTGAAAATCGAAAATTTATTATCTTTTCAAACTGAACCTAACCGATTAATTATATAATCCAAACCAAAAAAAATCGAATAATATCAGTTTGGTTCAGCTTGGTTTGTCAGTTTTTTCGAAATGTTGCTCGCCCCTACTATCTCATAATGCATTATAGGATATTTGGGTATGAAATAAATTGATTATTGTCACATGATATCACCATTTTAGATTGAAATTTGTAAGGATATACTCATATTTGTATCTCCAAGTTCTCTTTTCCAGCTTTAGAGGAAGAATCTATCTTAATGCTAAGCTTTTGTTTTCCTAAATCTGATTTTTGTTACACCAGATTCACAGCTGCTTTACATTTGCTGGTGATGAGGATTTTCTCAAGAATGACATTCGTGTCAAGCCAGATCTTGATGGCCTTGGTGCTCTTGGTGATGCTGGCTGGTATGGGATCCGAGCAATTCTCTGGGCCACCGACTATGAACTGCCAAAGACTGTTGTAGCCACACGTGGATCTCTCTTTAATGATGCGGGGGTGATTTTAGCCTGTGGGGCTTCTCTACATTGGGAGGATGGCAAAGTAGCAACTTTCCATTGCTCTTTCTTAACACATTTGACAATGTATATAACTGCAATTGGAACAAAGGGAACTTTGCATCTTGATGATTTCATCATTCCTTTCAATGAGAAGGAAGCCTCTTTCACAGCAGCTTCAAAATCTTGGTTCAACGAGCTTGTGACAGGGTGGGAACCGTTGCCGAGCCAGCATACTGTTATCACACAACTCCCACAGGAAGCTTGCATGGTGAGAGAATTTGCTCAGCTGGTCGGAAATATAAAGGCAAATGGAGCAAAACCTGTCCAAACATGGCCAATGCACAGTAGGAAGACACAGTTAATACTGGATGCAGTGAAGACATCTATTGAGAGAGGTTTTGAGCCAGTTGAGATTGCTAATTGACTGAGACTATTATGCCGATGTTAGTTTGATTGAGACTATTATGGCTATGTTAGTTCATTTCTTTGGATCAGACTTGTGTTAGTTCATTTCTTTGGATCAGACTTGTGTTTCTATGGTGTGAAATACAATTGTTGTTGAACAGGCAAAAACATCATTCTCTCTCCTGCTTTCTGTCTGCTGCCTTCCTCCTCTCAATAAGCTAGTTTTACAAAGGCCATTTCTGGCCATTTCGGGCCAGAAATTGGTCTCTTTCCTTCACTTTGGTGTTATATGGTAGTTTTTTTATGAAAGTAATGGTTTTTTTTTTTTTTTTTTGATGATTTACGTGAGATTTTACATCTGAATCTTATATTTAAAAATCTTTACATCTTTATATGTGAAAATCTCTCTTTTTGATGGAAAATTTTTATATTTCTACTCTTCTTCATTTGGGGACTTAGATTTAAAGCTTGTGAAAGGTTATTGATTCAGTTTATCATTTGAAGATCAAGACCTTCTAGTAATATATTCTATTAATACGAGTCAAATTTTAGTCACCAAGTTATAAATGTTTATGAAATTTTAGCTCGATTTACTTGGGACATTATATTTTTAATTTCATTTACAGCATATATAGGTGCAGAAAATCGTATAATGCCTGTGAATTTTCCAGCCTATTCAATCGGGCAACGGGTTGGCTAGTCAGAGTCCTAATGTGCAGGCTTGCAACGTCTTTGTTGCAGGTTGTTCTAAGCTGGTAGCTCAAAATTTGCTTTGGCAGTATTGGTCAGAGATAGCAAAGCTCTGGATGGTATTTCTTGTCGTAGGCTTTTACCTTCCTGTGATAGTGCTGATGCTATGGCAGTGGTCTTGGGGATCCATTTAGCTACTGAGATGGGCATTAATTGGCAAAAATAAACTCATTGTAGATATGTTTTCTGGGATCTTGAATGATGTTTACTGGGATTTGGTGGGCTATTTTCATCAAGCAAGAGAAAGATTCCCATTGTTTATGTGATTTTCAAGGTTATTCCTAGGAGAGAAAACAGGCCAACTAATTGGGTGGGTAAAATAACGATAAAGAGGAGTCTTTCTTTTGCTTGGGTTTCTTGCCTCCCTAAGCTTTGTAATCTTTCAAACTTTGGGTTCTCTTAATATATTTCTCATATTTTAACCAAAAAAAATATAGGTGCTGAAACAAATCTTAAAATCAGTATAATTTTTATTTTTTGAATGGATTTACATTATTTATTTAGAAATGATAATTTATTTTCAAGTTATAATAATTATACATTTAAGTGTTTAGAATTTTAAATATTATTTTGCTCTTATATTTGATAACCTTACTGTTTGTTTAATGAAATTATATTGTTGTCATTTTGTTTTGATACGAGGCCTATGTTAATTTGTCTGGATCAAACTGGTGTCTCTATGTTCTGTTCGGTTCGTACCATTTGTAGATCTCTGGCTTTGAACGCCTACCTGTTTTGTGTATTATGTGCTATTTTAGAACCTGTACTATGAACACTATGTTGTTCTAAGTATTTGATATAAGTTGAAAGCCACGCTAGTTGGAAAGGGAAGGGAAGGGAGTAGTTATATCACGGATTTCAAGCCATGTAACATCCTGATTTGGACACTTTACCACATGTGTACTTCAGTCACATGGTTATTTAATTCTAATTGATTCCAAATTTTATATGTTTTTTTCCAACTTTTTGTGTGAATTCCACCTCTTTTTCTTTATTCTTATTTTATTGATATTTTCTCTTTATTGTATTTTAATTTCATAAGTTTTATTTTTATATAAATATTAAATAAGTTAAATTTTAAAAAATAAATAAATTATACAAATTTTATATTAAATTAATTTAAAAAATATATAATTATAATTAAATCAAATCAAATTAAAATTTTGTAAATACTATTTGATTCAATTATAAATATATTACTTTAATTACTTTAATGAATTAAATATGATCAACATAAATATTACATATAATGAATATTTATGTAATAATTACTGAACATGTAACTATAAAAGATAAATATTGTGAAGTAGATGATGAACATTCAAATACTCGTCAATGAACAAAAAACTTAATGAAAGAAGATTATATGTTTTTCATGAACAAATTAATTCTATAAAATATTACATGAATATGAAAATTAAAGATGATAAATATTGTGCTTATAGATAATGAACATCTAAATACTAAGTAATAAACATCAAGTTTTATGAAAAAAATTATATATTTTTAATGGACAAATTAACTAATGTACAATATTAAATGAAAAAGTAATGAACATGAAAATTAGAAATGATAAATATTGTGCATGCAAATAATGAACATTTTGATACTAATAAATGAACATAATGCTTTTTATTAATGTTCTTGTCCAATAGAAGATAAAAATGATGGATATTATTAAAAACAAATAATGAATATTTTATATTAATAAAATATTGTAGCATGATTAACGTACATACTATAATTGATGAACATAGTGTTTATGAATAATAAATATTTATGTACTAAGTAATGAACATGCATTTATATATTATTTAAACAGATGATGAATATATAATTATTTAATTTCTAAAGACTACAATTGATGAATATAAATATTAATATCAAATAAAAAATTTTCATGAAAAACAAAACAGTGTTCATTATTTAAATTTAACATATTCATTATTCAAAATTATTCATTAGTTATTTTAAAATGTTCATTAGATTTACACGTGTAATAAATATGCAAATTATGATACCACATGATTCGGGATTCATGATATAATTTGCTGGGAGGAGAGGGGATGAGGGGGTTTAGGTTTGGGCCTTAATTGGGTTGGGCTACTTTATTTAGACTACACAATCAACCTATGCAATTCATTACTCGCATCTCACCCAGCGATTCTACGAATGCAACTAGGTGTGGCTTGCATATGTAAAAGAAGGGAGAAAAATCACTCAGCCTTTGGTTACTGGAGTAGTTTTGTTTCCTTAAATTTTTCATAAATCAATAGCTCAACAGTCAATTGATCTAGTCACGAAAACAAATATTATAATTTGTATTAATGGGAGCTCATACGTTAACTCAAATTTAATTAACTATTTTACCGCAAAATCCAATAAAAAAGAGAAATAAAATCACAAATGCTATGCATTATGTGAAATGGTATCAACAATAACACCGAATTTAATAAGTCCAAACTATAAAGTGGTGCTATGATCTAATAAAAATACAAACCATAAAACAAACTCACTTACAACTCAAAACAAGGTTTATAGCACAAAGACTCAATAAATAGGAATCTAAATGAACAACATAATGAAAACCCATAAATGAGACAATGCCAAAATAGAAAGAGTAGTAAACTTGTATTGAGATAATCGTTTAAACTATAACATGAAATCACCAAATCAACACAAAGAAGCACAAACTGTGTAGCAAGATTAAAGAAAAAAACAGTAAACAAAGCAAGAAAATAAAGCAAAGTTAAATCCACATATAAGGCATTATTATATTATTTTTATTTGGTTGAAGAGGCTGCAGATCTTTCTTTTCTCCTTCTGATGAGAACCAAGCGGGCACTAAACATGATGAGCCGCTAAAGTATGATGAATTAATGACTAAAGCACATGTATAGAAGATCAATAAAACTTTCGAAGTGATTGTGAAGGAAAACATCAAGCTTGGACTGGAGAAGTACACATGCTTCATTCACATTGACATTTAGTGGATCTTCTTCACAAAGGTAAAATAGTTATTTATAAACCCTAATTTCATGTGTGGACCCTCAAAATGAATTATACCAGTCAAACTTTTCATTGGGGATAATTTACACTAAAAATGATTTAAAATATTCTAGAAGGTTCCATGAAAGTCTTAGAAGATTCCAAAAAATTTCTAAGAACCTTCCAAGAATACTAAGTGGTGTCTATAAACCCTAAAAGAGCGTGGGGGTGGCGGCCAAGCATAAGGAAATTTGTTGAAGATTTGCCTTGTCAACTTGTCTTCCTTTTTCTTGTTTCTCATTGGTCGAATGTTTCTTCCTGTTTAGATTAGGATTTATATTATTTCTTGATTAGTATTATTAGCTAATGTTTTAGAAAGATTAAAAAACTTCTTGGATAAATAGGCATAGTAGCTTATTCCTATTTAGTTTCTTTTACGTTTCTCTAATAGGATTAGTCTTTTATTCTTATTTAATTTAACCTATGTAATTTCTATAAATAGGTCATCTAAAATCATGCACTATTATTCATTATTCATCAATATAATTTTGATTTTTTGTGAAAAATTCTCTTTTTTAGTTCTTTGAAGAATTTAGATGAATTTATCAAGTCAATGTCTAATACATTCAAATTTAGTTTAATCTAAACTTAAAATTGATTTAGTTAATTTTAGATTTGACTTAAATAATCATTAATTTTTTGTAACTAAGGTTACTACATACAAATTATTTAGGGGTCTTGTTAGAGTTTTTTGCTTGATTTGTTGATAGAAACTAGATATTGGTTTCAAGATTGCATATGGTTTGGAATAAGTTACCTGCATTTGTAACACCTATCGTTGACCTATTTATAGGCTTTCTTATCCTCAATGGAGAAGAAAGAGAAGGTCATGTGTCCTATTCTCATAAGGCCACCTCTTGGCCAAGGGATCATCTAGAATAAAGTAGCATAACTTTATTAAGTGGAAATGATATATTAGTCATCATTTATTTGCATTGACACTTGCCTTCATTGTGAGGGGAACCTAGGCTCTCTCTTATATTGGTAGATGTTTGTTGTATCTCTAATACTTCAGAGGTTCCCTTTTTTTTAGCTCTACCATTTTTTCTTATTTACTAGTTCATTACTACAGGAGATATGTAGAGAAATTGTTGTGTAAACAATGCTCCCCATCCTTCAATGGAGATGTGACGATCCATTGGAGGATGTATCCCCTGATTTGTTTATTTTGAAATTTAAATTTTATAAATGAAAAGACAATTCTATTTATTGGGTCATTTATCGGCTCACTCCTTCTCGAACTTAACTGTCATCTTTAATTTATTACTTTATTTTTCTCCCATCGTTTTGTCAAGTCATGTATCTTCTTATCAAGCCATCTTTCTATTGTCTATAAGTTGGGGGGATTTAGTATTCTTTTCACTCACTTTGCACTTGCTTCGTTTGCTTTTTTCTCACTTTCTGCCATATTTGTCCATTCCTTTAATTTCCATAGTGACCAAAACCCTAAAACAAAATTAAATCCCAAGCTCTATTGCAAGCAACCAATGCATCATGATTCTTAGAGCAAACCCAACCAGGTGAATTCCAAGGGTTTCTCAGTCATAGTGATAAAGGGGGCATTCACAGGGCCCTGTTGAGTCGGTGAACAAACACCCACTGGCTTGGACAACAAGATACCTTTTATGAAAGGTGAACCCAATTTGTTACTGAGTCTGAGAGTAAACATGAACTCACCCTTGAAACATCTATCGTCCCTTAGATACCTCCTTCGTAAGTGTCCTGACCATGATGCTCGGGTGGACCACCTTTAGAAACAGCATTGCCCAACTTATGAAATCGACCAAGTATTTCGTGATCCCTTATGGTATGATGATAGTGACTCTTCATGATCTTTCTAGTATTGTAGGCCTTCGACCCTTTGGAGAAAAGATGAGTTTGCATTTGGGACCAAAGGATTCTTTCGATGATCAAGATACGCCATTAATTTTCAATGCTTGGGTGAAATGATACATATGAGATTGTAATAATTTGCCTTTAATGGATTGCAGAACATGTGGCATTTATACTGTACTTTCTATGTAAGTACTGATTCAGGTCGTCCGTTTTGACAATGACTAAATCTTACTATGGCCTTGCCTTAAAGTTGTCTCCAGGCAAGGTTTATGATTTCTTAACCTGGGTGCTTTCACATCTTTATCGAGGTATGGGTGGCTTTTTCAAACATGTGCTAATCCTTCAAAAATTATGGTCGGTAAAGTTAGATCAGTCGGGGTGTTTCCTAAAATGAATGCGGGAGAACGAATTCTAACACTCTATCTAGATTAGGAGATTATAAAGGGTCGGAAAGGTTAATAATAAAATAAAATGAATAAATTTGGTTTGAAAGAAAAATGTTAAATTATATTTGTGTTTAGGATAGTAGAAATAGAAATAAATTAGAGTGTTTCAGTTTATTCTACTTCAATATTTCACATCCAAACATAAAAATCATTTTATAAACCACTCTCTTTCATTTCATTCTCTTCTAAACCCTAATCCAAACACACCCTAAAGGTCCCACAATTCATGGATGTTAGGGAGACTATATCGTCAATGTCTGATGCCAATTTAATAGGTATGAGAAAAATTATATAGTTTATGATTTATCTCTTGATACTCTTGCAGCTAATGCTAAGCATGGTATTCGGAGTTTTTCGAACCGAATAGAAAATCAGATTGAAATAAATATTAGATCAAAAATATAGAAGAAGAATTAGGATAGGAATGAAATTGAATTGATATTAATTTAAAATCAATTTGGTTTTGATCCAAGACTAAAATGGGATCAAAATCGAACTAAACCAAAGAACCAATTATATATAAAAATTAAATATTATAATATATTATATATTTGTACGCTTGAATATTGATTAATATAATTTTTTTATAATTATAAAATTATATTTTTATTTTTTTATGCATTTAAAATAAATAATTTTATGTTATAATATATTTTATAATATTTTAAGAATAATTTATATAAATAAAATTGATTAAAATAATTATAATAATGAAATTGAAAAAAATAAATTTAAAACCGAACTGAAACCAAATCGAGAATAAAGAATTGTAAAGAACTGAAGACCCGAATTGGATTGGACCAATTTTTAATTGAATTCGGTCTTGATCCTTCAACCAATCGGTCTTGATCCCAATCCTTCTATTTTTGAGGGACCGGTTCTTCAGTCCGATTCCAGGATTTTCCAAAATCCCAGACTGGACTCAACAGAACTCACCCCTACCTGCGACAGATATGTGTTGATTTTTCTTTGCAGAGCCGGGACCCCAATGGTGTTGTGATTACTCAAATAGAGTCACCAAAGCCACTCGTTTCATCAATTGAGACTTGCACTGTGACTTTGTGAACTCTCGAAAGAACAAGTGCAATGTGGAAGACTATAATCCACACAACTGTGCTTGCCAATTTGGTTGTCCATAATTACCTCCTATTCTGCCATCTTATTCCTTTAAGTATTTGTGCTACGATAGCCTTATTGTGAATATTGATGAATAAGCAAATTATAACGATTCTAACTACAATTGCCTTCTTAAGCCCTTCTAACCACATTTGTATGATCCCCATCCTTCAGTGTCACCTTCTTTTTCTTAATTTTGGACCTTTTTGATCTCCTGTCTTTTCCTTCAAATTATTGTGGCTACTTCAAATATGTCTTGCCCTTTTATACTTCCTTTATTATTTATTTATTAATTTTATAAATGTTTATATGTGTGTGTGACTCATTATCTAATGATTTTTTTTTTTTGGCACAGACGATATTTTCCTATTTTTCTTAATCCCACCATTTCTTTTCCTTTTTACTTTTGTTGATACTGACATCATCCTCCGTCAAAAAGACAAGGTCTTCTGTGAAAACCAAACCACCTATCCAAGCTGCTACTCGCTTCTCAAGACGAATCAAGATTCATAACTTCCTTCCCACACTACCAATTTCTCATGTTTCATCTTTTTCTGCTAACGTAAGTAGCACTCATGCAACCTACTCCTAAACCAACTCATTGACTCAATGATTCTAGAAATCCATGATGATAGTGAAGAGATAACCTATATTCTTGGTTTTTACTACGATTATATTAAATAAATATATAAGTTTTATTTTTATAAATAAAAATAATATATATATATATATATCTTATTTTAATTAAAGATATATTTGTCAATATACAATTATATAATTTCTAACAGCTGTGAAAAAATAATTTTTTCGTCTCTTGAAATGAAAAAATAAAAGTGGAGTCCATAGATTTAGGAATATAAGTTTTCCAAAGATAGCATTCCAGACAAATTAAACGTAAAATTTAATATAACTGAATTATATTTTCTTGAGAACCAAATGTCCCTAAAAGTAAAGTATTACAAACTACTTTAGTTTTCTCATAATATAGAATTTATAAAAATATATTGTAAAACCCTTGTATTTTAGCACCGTTAAATTAACTAGTTATTGCATCAGACTTTAACCATTTTTCATCATATCTATTAAAATAATTAAGGTGGTGGTGGTTTTGATGGTGGTGGTGCAGACGTCATATTAATATTTTCTTGGTAAAGATTAAAGAAATAATCACTCAAAATTTGGTCAATGTATGATCAAAATTAAAAGAATGTCATTACTTTGAATATGATAAAGATTTAAAAAGAGAGGAGTTATTGAATATTGATAATTAACCTAACCTTAGCTGAATTGGCCTTCTGTTTAGTGTTAGATTTAGTGTTAGATATTGAATGAATTCTCTAGGTCCTTCTGTTTTGTTTATGCATGATGAGGAGTGAATTGTACGTGTGCGAAGGGAAAGAAGGACGATTTTATTAATTTAATTGAATTTAACAGAAAAATAATTGGAAGGATTTCAAAGGTAATGGTGCTAAAGTCTAAAACATTTTTAATTTCTAGTGTATTTTTAAAAACTGAAAAATATAGTATATTATAACAAAACTCAAATCCTTTTTAGTTATTTTATACTTTATTTAATTTGTAATACCAGTTTTTAAGGTGAAACGAACTACCTAATACCAATTATTTTTTTTGGTATTAGAGCTACTAGTTGATCTAATAGTATGATACCAATGGAGTAGTATTTCTAATTTAATTAAGCTTTCGTAAAGAAAACATAAAGGGAGCAGAGATCGCTCACAAGTTCATGACATAAAAAAAAATGAGTGCCATTGCACAAAGATTACACGTATGTATAAGAATATGTGTCATGTGAAAAAGGCAGAAGAAGACATTCACCACCTTTCACTTCCTTAATTAACTCCAAGACAGCATGGCCCTTTAGTCATCGTTCGTAGTAGTTTATGGTCATAAGTAGTGAAGGTCTTTGTTCCAACTCACACATCTTTGGGAATGTTAGTTAGCCATATGTCTTTTGGGTTGTACAAATTAAAAAATCAAGAACCAGGATTATTGCTCCATGATTCTGTTATATGGCAGCAATAATTTGTTTCTAAAGACGATTTCAATTCTTTTGAGAAAAATAACAACAAAATCATGTAATCTTTTCACTGCTTTGCTTTGCTCTCACAGTCGCCCTTTTGTTTTTTTTTTTTTTCAGCATTTCGATTCTATCATTACAATTATATATATATATATATATATATTAGATGGGAGTAAGTTATGAGTCATTTAATTTATTGAATCAAGTTATATATTGAAAGAATTTTAATCAAATTTATGAATTTTGAATAAAAAATGGGATCAATTTGCAAATGTTATATTAAAGTATTTATAATTAAAATTTTAAAATATTTGCATTATTTAAAATTGAGTCAATATAATTATTTCATATACATCTTGATCTCTTTAAATTCTACTAAAAAATGAAAAAGTTGAAATCATTGTGAATATGATTCAAAATACGTTACCACTAATTAAAACAAATCTTTTGATTACAATATTACTTTTAAACTACAAAATTGTGATTCTAGACCACTAATCGAGCATATAAATAATATATATAAAAAATAAAACTTGGTTTTAATGGAATGTTTTCTAGGTGATATAATAATTAATTAGAAAAAATTTAGCGTTCTTCTTCTGTTTTTTTCTTTGAAAACAGTCTTATATTTCTATTAGTTTGGTTTACTGTTAGAATATTTTATTGGTAGTAAGCTCATTTTCTCTAACTTGTATAATAAAGATGGTACTCATTCTATTAGTTTTTATTTAATTTGTTGCTCGTTATTAAGAATATTTATTTAGAATTACTAAGTTGATTTTTTTTATCAGAATTGTGATTTGAGATTAGTTATTTAATAATTTAATGATAATAAATTATTTGTTTTTGTTCTCAATTTGTATCATGCTATAACACTATATTTGATATGAATTTTTCTATTGATAATGATAAAGAGTCATTGAAGAAGATTCATGATTAAAATTATATTATGATTTTGAGATTAAATCAATATGTTGTTATTAATTATATTAAGAATCTAGTTTATTTTAATAACCTAAATTATAAAGATATTTTATTTTGTAGATACTTTATGATTATTTATAAATAAAAAAATTTCTTTTCACCCTGAATAAAAAAAATTAACTTGTCCTTTCTATTTAAGAAGAGAGCCTAAATACTATTTCAACACAAATAATCAAAGGATTAGGAACTCTTAATAGGATCTTCAAACGATCATGATTCATGATATTCTTCAACCTTCTTTAATTAATTAATATAACATAACAGCAAAAAATTCGAGGGTGAAATCAATTAATTAACCTTAGGATTGACAAGTTTTGAGTTCAGTCACAACTGAAAAAAGTGATCAATAATGACCAAATTAAGCTAATAATTCTTTAATTTTTCCAAGAATCCTAACTTGGGGCTCTAACTATTACATGGGAAATTAGGAATGGTGTGTGTGTGTGGTAGGATCTAGGAATGGCAATCTCCTAGGAGCCAAGTGGTTTGAGATTGGAAACATATTACAAGAAAGGTCTCGAAGATAGCTTTTCCACTAGAGTTGACTCATTTGTTTGTTGTTTATTATAAGTTTGGATAATTATTTTAATGTAAAGATTGAATCTTTTAAAATTTTGACTCTTTTAAATAAAAAAATATATGATTTTAAATTTTAAAAAATTTATAAAATATTTTTAATATTTTAAATCGGATCATTTTAAATCAAATTAGCGTTAAATCATTTAGGCGGATCAAATCATATATGAGTCAGATCATATTTAAATTGAGTCATTTTGATTCTCCTTTAATTTCATATCAAAGCAAGATTAATACGAGTAAATTTGAATCGAGTTTTCGAGTCACAGTTGTAACTTCATACTTTTAGTTAATGAAAAGAAAATAACAAGTTTCAAGAAAAATCACGATTTTTTTTTTATCAGTAATTGATTATATTGTACTCAACTAAATTATCCATGTGGCTTTTCCATTTCAACTTTACATTGTATGTCAACAATTTTAAGTTTAATTTAATCTAAGATTTGAATTTGTGGCAGAGTTATAAGAATTTGAAAGTTAGCATATGAAATTGTTAAAATTAAAAATTTATGATAGAATTAAAAAATTAAATTCATGTGTTTTTTCATTATCAGCATATAATTTTTTGCTTTTTACTATGAAACTCTCAATTTGATATTTCTGTTCTAGAGTAAGAATTAAGATTTGAAATTAGTAATACCGTACGCTCAATAGTCAAAGCTCTTGCTAATTGATGGATATCTACTTAACTTGTTACGTTTGAATTTTAAGTTTTTAGTTGTTGTTGGATTTATAAGTCTATGTCAACTAAAATAATTAAAATATATTTTTTAAAGAGAAATTTTGATTTCTTAATTTATAAATTATGGTCAATTATGCTAATTATGCTATTACAGGTAAAAGAAATAACTTTCTTTTAGCCATAATTTATATAGCTTGTGTTTTTATTTTTTATTTTAATATTTTATCATTTGTAAAATGATAAAATAAATGTTAATTATTTTGTTACAATTAAGACTTAATTGAATATAAAATTATAACATTTATGCTAATTAAGTCGAAAAAAATTAAAAAAATCAGTTTGAGCTTATTTAAACTTCTGATGTAAATTTGAGGATGTAATTAATCTTTTACCTAAGGTCTAATGACTCCAAAAATCCACAACTTATCACACATTTGTAATTATAACTCACACTTTTAAACTTTATAATTGAAATCCATTTTTGAATTTAAGTGTCAATTATAGTCTAATTACAAAACAGGAGAAAAGGATTGTGCTTATTACCCATTTAGTAATTAATTTTTTTATTAGTTAAATATCAATTATAGCCTAATTACTCATTTAATTAATTAAGTATCAATCAATTATAGTCTAATAAGCACACTTCTTTTCTTCTAATTTTGTAATTAGGTTATAATTGATTCTTAAATTTAAAAATGAGTTTTAATTGTAAAGTTTAAAAGTATGCATTATAATTGTAAATGTGCAAATAGTTTTACATTTGTTTGGAATCATTAGACCTTTACTTAATGATTTTATTGTTCAAATGATCCTTCCATTAGCATTATTAATAAATCCATTAAAAAAGAGGGTTTGAGTAATACACACGAATAATTGAGAGAGTTAAAACTATGTTTTGTAGTTAAAATTTTTGTTTAAAAGCCTAAAATTTAGGAGGTTAAGATGGATTATTCCCTTTGATTATAAACTTATCCATTCTATTTAACTTACCTTATCCCTTGGGATAAGAACACAATCCTATTTCAAGTTTTTACCTCTCTTTGGTACATCGGTAAATATATTTGAAGTTTTTACTAGATCTTGGAAATCAACTAGTACCAAAATATCTTAGAGTAAGAAACAGGGGAAACATAAGGAGATTCGGACATATCACAGGGGCACACTCTCAGCCTCCTTTGCTTACTAAATAGTAGCCACAGGGTAGACTTATACAGTAGGAGTACTTTCTTGAGGGAGTAGGTTGATTGAAAGAAACAAATGGTGAAAAGGTACTGAGCAAAATATCTACATATAGAACTTGAGAACCACGCAAACAAGCAAAAGGGCTGATGATGGTCATGTCGTGCTATGGAGCAGTGCACGTGAGTATCGAAAAGAAAGAGCTCCTCGTGAACGTAACATGCGTAAAATGGCCACAAAACCCAACACAACACGCCACCTTCCTCGCTTCCCGCCCTAACATTCGCTCTCAAAAGAGATAGAAAGAAGGAAAATCAAGGACCTCAATTCCTCTTCTTCTTTTTTTTTTTTTTTAAGTTTTTTTCTTTTTTTTTTTTTTGGACGACATGAGTGAGTGTTGTTCGTTTACGAGCTAATAAAGTGCAGTATGATAATCTCATATATACTACTCAAATGGGTTATATAGAGATGTTCTCCATGAGCTGCACAAAATATATTGAAATTGATTATTGATGGGAATGAATCAGAGAATAAATTGAATAAAGCTCGAATTTGTGATCGATATATAATGATATTCTAACACTCAAGTTAATTCAAATGTCACAAATAAAGACTTAAGCGATGTGCTTTTGAGCTCTAAATAATCTCAATATATGGAAAGAGGGTAAAAAATAAACAAAGAAAAAAGAAAAAAAAATTACCTTTTTCATAGCCTACTGAGCTCTTTTATATATTAAATTATTGGGCCACCTTTGAGAAACATTGATCTTTCATTTATGTTGGGTCTCATGTGAGCCTTCTAGATCTTTCATATTGAATCATGTGTTCCTCCTTAGGTTTTAAGAGCTGACAATTCATATATTATGAATTTAGATCTTATGTTGTATCATGAACTTGAACGTACATGTAGTTAAAAATGAATATATATATAATTAAAAATCAAAATACATACACTTTAATTTATATACAATTCAATATCAATGTACAAAAATTCAATGTGCATGTATTTCAATTTCAATTTTCATGCAGTTAAGATCAAAAGTATATGTAAATATGGGCCTATGAAGCAATATAGATCCAAGCACATGATATAATTTGCGAAGAGCTGAAGGCATTGTAATTAAAGAATTGCTAGAGAATGGCAAGCACATAGTAGTTTGATGATTGCATCAACGGTACGGACAATTTTTAATACGTTCTACGCAAATAACACAATATATAATTAAATGAGTTTGAATATTAAATAAAAATATTTAGATTATAAATGGATCATATGATACAATAAAAAATAAAATTGAAATGAGTTAATCTATCTAATCCATAATAGAGATAATTAGATCCAATTATATAGTCAAATTAATGATTACATACTCCTAAATATGCATTTATATAAATATATATATATATATATATATATATATATATATATATATATATATATATATATATCTTTGAATCTTAACCTTATATTTATATAGGATTTCAATCTTCACTTTATATTTTTTCAATATATAAATATTTTTAACTAAAAACTAAATATTTTTTTAATTTTTATGTATTTAATAAATTAAATGTGTAGTTTCATATCATGATATATTAATATCTATTATAATTTTATTAACTACATTATATGGATTGTATTATGTAATTTGAGTTGTAAATGTATATGTATTAAAATTAAAGATTTTAATATGATTAATTAAATAAATTACGTTCAAATTAGACATTTTAGTATTGTAAACATGTCTCAATATGATGTGATTCTTAGTGGCTGGCTTTTTATCAAGGTGTTCCCTTCTCGTGGATGTGGACTATATCTTAAATCTAATTTGTTCTTCATATGAGATCGCTCAAAATGTGTGTCATCACTGAATCAAGTGCCATATCCTTGCTATATGAAATTATTAAATAATTTTAAAATTGTTATTTATTATTTTTAACTCAATTCAAACTTATATGAAAAAATTTGAACTTAATTTAATCTATCCTTTGTTTGAGAATGAGAAAAAAAAAAGGGAAGAGAAAGAGGAAGAGAAGAAAAGTGAGAAAGAAACCAAGTTTTCTCACATTTGGGAGAGATAGAGAAAGATAGGGAAGAGAAAATGAGGTGGAATTCAATCAATTGGGTCCACTAATTTTAATCACCCCAAAATGAGGTAAAAGTAAAGTGAAAGAGAGAGTTATTTTAATGAAATTACTTATAGGCCCTCAATTTATTTGTTGAGATTTAAATTTATAGGGTAAATTTATAATTCAATCTTATTAAATATGTATATTATTTCATTCCCTTCATTTTCTCTCTCCTATCTTTTTACCTTTTCCAAAAAAAAAAATAATAAAATCACTCCCTTCATTTTCTATCACTTAATTTTATCTTTCCTCACTTTCTCCCCCCACCTATTGTTTTTTCAAAAGGTTAATTACTCTAAATCTCTTGTTGTTTGTCATATTTAACTAAGTCGTCCCTCATTTTTTAATATTATACTAAATTATCTCTCATGTTTTGCTTCGTTAAGTGATTCCGTTAAATTCATATGAAGATCGTACGGATTTTTAAGTGTAACAAAGTAAATATGAATGATGTCTTAGTATAATATTTTTAAAAGTAAGAGATGATTTAATTAAATATGATGAACACTAGGAGTTCGGAATAATTAACCCAATAAAATATAAAACTCACTTTTGATCAAATTCTCTTTAACTAATAGAAAAATAGCATTTTTAACACAAAATGATTTTTTAGTGTAATAAGGTAAACATGAAAAATAACTTAGTATAATATTAAAAAGTGAGAGACAGTTTAGTTAAATATGACAAATATTAGAAGTTTAGAGTAATTGACCCAAATAAAGAGTAAAAGAAAATCTAAAATAATTTATATTCAAAATAACCTTTAGGTCAAAGTCGATTCGATTCATGTGTCAATCTAACTAATTCAATTATAATTCAATGCAAATTGATTTTAAATTAATTTAACTTACATTATTAAAATTAAAATTTATTTTAAAAAGTCAAAATTATAAGTAATATAATTTGAAATTTAAAAAATAGTATAAAATTTTTATTTATTTTAATTTAATAATTCGATCTGACCCATTCAGAATTTGAAATCAGTCAACAAAAACTCACATGACTAAATATTGATCATGCTACCTCTATTTGTTAATTACTAAACCATTAAGCTTTTAGTTCAATAAGGAAAATCTGATAAAGATTTTCATTAGCTAAATACTCAAATGCCTCATATGAAAACTAAAGAAATAAATATAATTGACATGGTCCACATGTTTGAATGTTAGTGATATTGCATTCATTAGTTTACAAGCAATTGTAATACAAAAATGACTGTATACATTATTCATAATGGCGAAAATCTATACTATCAATCATAATTGTGGGCTCTAAGATTCTTTTAACATATTAAATTAGACCAAAAAACAAAAAAAAGTTTACTTCTTGAAAAGCCAAGAGAATGAAAAAGAAAGGAACAAATTTTCTTCTTTGATAAGAGAAAGGAACAAACTAGAAAGCTGAAATTGAACAAGTTTGTTGACCAACTTTGACCGGTCTTTTTAACTAGGTGTTTTTTTTAGTGCTTTTAAGCAATCTTTTTTTTTTTTTTAAATTGAACCTGTTAGAAAATCAGTCAACTGTTGACTGATTTTTGGTTTAATTAATTCAATCAATTTAATTTAATTAATTTAATAATAAATACAATTTTAAAAAAATTATTAAATTAATTTTAAAATCAGAAAAAATATTATAAATATAGAAATATATTTAAAATAATTAAAAATATAAAAATTATCTTAAAAATCTAATCAGACTTAACTAAACCAATCGCTAATTTTATTCTCAGTTTTATCGATTCAATCGACCCATCCGATCCAAGTTTCAAAATATTGCTTTCAAGGTATGTCTTTATGTATAGTTACATAAAAATAAATAATTTACATACAACAATGTGAAAATTTTAGATATTTTAAATCTCAATATATAATTTTATATAGTTATACAATAGCATGAATAATTTACATGTAATATAAAATTTTTTATATATTCTCTATCTCAATATATAATTTTTAATATAAAAAGTTACATATAAATATTGATAAAAATATATATAAATATTAATAAAAGTATATAATAAGACACTTTAAGGCTCTGTTTGGAAAAATTAGTTGATAATCTAGTTACTAACTAATATTTCAGCTATTAACTGATAATTTTGTTGTAACTGATAATCTAGTACCTGAAAATCTGGTAATTAATTGATATAAAATTGTTTGATAAAATTAGGTGAAAATATGATAGAAAAATGTAAAATGACATGAAATGAGGTAAAACGAGAAAAAAATCATAATCTTATAACTTTTTAATTGGACGCTGATTCTACTAGGTTTTTTTTAAGAAGATTATAAATTTAGTTTTTTCCTAAATAATCTAGTTTACCAAATAAAGTTATTGGTTAAACTAGTTTATGGTTTTGTTTGTGAAAACAAATTGATAATCTAACTACTAGCTGATAATTTTATCGTAGCTGAAAATCTGGTTGATTGATATAAAAATATTTGATAAAAGTAGCTAAAAAATATAAAATAACATAAAACTAGGGTAAAATAAAAAAAATTATAATATAATAGTTTTTTAGTTAGACGTTAGTCTTACTAACCTTTTTTTAAGAAAATTATAATTTAACTTTTTTTATCAAATAATCTATTTTACCAAACAAAACTTATTGGTCCAACTCGTTTATATTAATGGTCAAATTATATTGTAATCTATATTATAATTTAGTTTTGTCATGTCAAATAAAGTATATATTGGTAGTCAAATTAAATTATAATTTAAGTTATAAGATAGTTTTGTCATGCCAAATAGAGCTTAAGTATAGTGTTTAGAAGTATTCTAGAAATCACCTTTTAACTAAATATAATAAAGCAAGAAGAAAAGTAAGGTCGGTAGCCCCATCAATACGCAACTCTGAAATAAACGCAAAAAATTTCATAAAATCACATAATTAATCATAAACATAAACCAGTATATAAACACATCACATATCTTGTATCTCACCGACTATATATGCATTATCGATCTCTACTTTCTCTTATCCACCATTAGTAACTAACTACGCTCCATTTCTCGATCTCTTCCAATGGATTTATCACCAACTTCTTTGGACTCAAGCTGGTGGGTGTTTACGCTTCCAGCTATGTTACAAATCCAAAACCTCTTAAACCCTATGTTCATGTTCTTTGTGTTTATGTCTTTCTTGTTTATCAACCTTTCGTCTTGGATTTTTACCTCTGGTGGTCTTGCCTGGAAAAATGGTAGGAACCATAAGGGCAGTGTTCCAATCCCAGGTCCTCGAGGCCTACCTTTCTTTGGCAGTTTGTTCAGTTTGAGCCATGGGTTAGCTCACCGTACTCTTTCTTGCATGGCTGCAAAGCTATGTGCTACTCAGCTCATGGCCTTCAGTTTAGGCTCAACTCCAGCCATTGTCACTTGTCATCCTCAAATTGCTCGTGAAATCTTGACCTCTCCTCATTTTGCTGATCGTCCTATTAAGCAGTCTGCTAAGAGCCTAATGTTTAGCAGAGCTATTGGGTTCGCTCCCAACGGAGCGTACTGGCGGCTGCTGAGAAGAGTTGCTTCCACGCATTTGTTCGCTCCTAAGCGCATAGCTGCACATGAGCCGTGGCGCCAGCTCGATAGTGATATCATGTTACGTGATATTTATAATGAACAGTCCATCAATGGAGTTGTTTATCTTCGTAAACACCTTCAAAATGCTTCTCTTAATAATATCATGGGGACTGTGTTTGGTAAAAGATATGATCTGAAGCAGAATAATGAGGAGGCGAACGAATTGCACGATCTTGTTAATGAAGGGTTTGAGCTCTTGGGTGCTTTTAACTGGTCTGATTATCTTCCATGGCTCAACTACTTTTATGATCCTTTTCGCATCAAAGAACGTTGCTCTCTTCTTGTTCCTCGTGTGAAGAAACTAGTAAAGCAAATCATTGAAGAACATCATCATGACCAAAGTAATAAAAATACTAAAAAGCTCCTTGATAACTCCGATTTCGTCGATGTCTTGCTCTCTTTGGAGGGAGATGAGAAGCTTGAACAGGATGACATGGTGGCTGTTTTATGGGTTTGTATATATATATATATTAACCAATTCTTTTTCTCTTTTAGTTAGTTAGAGTTTAACTTGCTCTCTAAACTCGCAATCTCATATTTTTGAAAATATTTCAATATTATTAAAATTATTACAGCTTTTAATACCGACCCAAATGAGAGTATTTTTGTCAATATGTATATCAATATAGACTCCATCAATTATAGTGGGGTATCCTATGTGAGTGTTGATGTTGGTTCCTTGGTGTACTAGAAAATTTTAATGTTGCCATAAACAATTAACAGCTTAATTAGTTCTGATAAGTAAAATTTGTTGTGTTATCTGCAGGAAATGATCTTTCGTGGGACTGATACAACTGCACTTCTAACAGAGTGGGTAATGGCGGAGTTGGTGTTAAACCCTGATATTCAAGCCAAGTTAAGAAACGAGCTTGATGGTGTTGCAGGAGACAAGGAGATCACTGACGCGGACATGTCAAAATTACCCTACCTTCAAGCTGTGGTCAAGGAAACCCTACGAGTCCACCCCCCCGGACCACTCCTGTCATGGGCCAGGCTGTCAACGTCAGACGTATACCTCAGCAATGGCATGGTGGTCCCAGCCAACACAACAGCCATGGTCAACATGTGGGCTATAACCCATGACCCAAAAATGTGGAACGATGACGCAATGGTGTTCAAGCCAGAAAGGTTCATGACGGGGAGTGACGTGGACGTGAGAGGAGGTGACCTGAGGCTTGCACCATTTGGAGCTGGGCGTAGGGTTTGTCCAGGCAAGAACCTTGGGCTGGTCACCGTCAGCCTGTGGGTGGCTAAGTTGGTTCAGCAATTTGAATGGTTTCAGGACATGGCTAACCCAGTTGACTTAAGTGAGGTGTTGAGACTTTCTTGTGAAATGAAGAAGCCTCTGTCGGCTGTTGCTGTTCCAAGAAATAATGGTA